>VALG01015269.1:38943-49093 GCA_009835305.1 Ipomoea purpurea | reverse complement strand
TTCAGATAAATGTTTAGGGATTAATTAGCTTCTTTGGCTTGTGAACATTTCCTTCTTTTTCTCTTAGCCTTAGCCTCACAACCAATGTTGTAGAAGGCGCTAGGCGCTAGTCGGGTGACCGGGGGGTGCCTAGCGCCTAGGCGGCCGATTAATAATTAATAAGAAAACCAGCACACCAAAAAAAAAAAAAACACGGCCAAGTTGGCCGACTCGGGCACCTAGTCGGCCGACTAATGTCCACCTAAGGGTAAAATCCCTTGGCCTAGGCCGATTTTTGTAAACAGTGCTCACAACAAAAAAAGGGAAAGGAAACACAATTCTAATTGCCCTGCCCTCCTTTTCTCTGGTGTGTAATTGTTGTAGGCGGAATTCTAAAACACCCTTCGACCTCGCATTCCCAGAACGGTTGATCCCGAGTGGAGGAAGCTAATGGAACAGTGTTGGCATGCTCCTGAATCACGACATCGCTTCACTGAGATCACAGATAGGCTAAAGGTCTATGTCTGCAGCTCTTGAGACTATGAGAAATGGCAATTTAGTAAAACAGATGAAGTCTGCCTGACATTGCTGTGTGATTCAAATAATCGAATGCATGTATCTGCTAACATCGGGTAAAATGTAATCAGTGGAATGCACTTCAAAAGCTGCTATGATAGGTGGAAGGGAAGTTTGCTGCACAAGTAAAATATTTATATATAGTCTCTGTAAATGTGTTCTCCTCGATTTAATTGATTAGCGTCTTTGGCTTTTTTGTTTTGGCTTCATTTTTTCATTCTTTAGAAAATAGAAAAATGAACCCCTTTTTTTCATGGTCATCGGTGCAAGGAACAAAGGAGCCTTTTGCTTTCTGTTTGGGTCACGATGAGCAGTCTTCTGCCATATAGGTGGAATGGTATATATGTATGTATAATGTGTATACTTGACAGAATTTTCATTTTTCTTCTGGACAGTTGGATTATCCTAAATTGTTGCTAATAGTAAAAGTTTTTGGTGAATGCTTTATTTTGTAATGCCTTATCATTATAATTACAATGATGGTCGCCATTACACATTCCGTTCCGGTGGCAGCAAACCTAATCCCATACTCGTACTGATCCCAAGATTGTCAATGCATTGTCTGCATGGGTTTAGATCAATGGTTTTAGTATGCTAACAGTATTTGGAGAGAAGAGATAAAAGTTTTAAATTCGGTAACAGTTTTTCAATGGTTTAGTAGGCAGTATTTGAAATAATAGATCAAGGTTCGAAACTCGCAGCGGTAGTGTGGGAATTATACTTCAAAATAGAGAAATTCTTTATGTGCACCAGCATTTGGTCAATGGTCATATCTGATGTGCTATTGAGTTACGTGATTTATTTCTTCTCACATGCACTTTTCAGGTTCGGGCGTGGAGGCTTTTAAAGTTGCGGATTCAACTTTTTTTTTGGAGAATATTGCCAATGCATATACTTTAGCATTGCGGTTTTCGTGTTTGTTGCAAACAGTTTTCACACTTAAATTTATACAAGAAGTAACTGAAAATATGATAGGCGCGTGATCCCATTGAACCGAACCGGGTAAATTATATCATGCACCAGGATGCATTGTGCACTCTGGCCAAAAACGACGTCGCTTTGTATCTTCTTTTTTCTTTTTTTTTTTTTTTAGAAATTTCCGTGTCCCATTTCCTGTTTTGCCGTTAACTTCTAAAAAAATTCATGTTTCGAATGTACATAAACTCATAATAGAATACATATAAACTCATAACCATATACACATAATCTAACATAATACATAAACACAAATTTTTAACATAATACACATAAACTCATAACATAATACACATTAAACTCTTAACATAATACTCATAAACTCTTAACATAATACTCATAAATTTTAACATAATACACATAAACTACCTTAACATAATACTCATTAAACTCTTAACATAAACAACGACATCGTTTTGGACAAGGCGAACAATACATTGTTTAGGGCGAACAATACACATAAACTCGCCCTAGCAGGGCCGGATTTTAGGCTGTGTAAGCTGGGCTACCGCACAGGGCCCCAATTTTAGAGGGGCCCCAAATTTTAGAGGTTCAATATTTAATTTTTTACATAGCTAGTTTAGAAATAAAAATTAAAAAATTTCAATTGAATTTAAAAGGTTCCATGAAGAGATGGTAAGTGTGTAATTATTGTATTTTAACCTTGGAGGTCAAAGGTTCGAAACTTGCATATATTGGTTTTAAAAATTATTTTTTTTGATAGGGCCACATTTATTCATCAGAACAGGGCCACAAAAAAATTTAAAATACAGCCCTGCGCCCTAGTGCACGATATAACGATTGACCGAACCAAAGCTATAACTGTAATGCATTGTTTAGGTAGCCCAAATTATATGGACCAACCAAAGCCCAATGCAATCGGGCTCCAACAGTTTACATACTAAATGTTCACAATTTAAATTGTGAATATTTAATATGTAAAATGTGTATGTAAATTGTTAACATTTAGTATGTAAAATTATGAACATTCAATATGTAAACTGTGAACATTATATTCAGTATGCAAATTATGTATTTTTAAACTTCGGTCCACCTTGCAAGGTGGACCTAGGTCCACAGAATAATTTGCCAATCGGGCTTTGAATAAAGCCTAAAACTACGGAATTTCAAAATGCAAATTTTTCAGTGAACTATAACTACAAAGTACATTCTTAATATACTAAAAGTACATTACTTTTGTATTGAATATATATTATTTGATAGTATATAAAATAATGTATTTTCAGTACTCAAATAATATACTTTTCATGAATACAAGATACATTTTAAAGGTATATTATTTGTGTACTGAATGCACATTATTTGATAGTGATTGGAAAATAGGACCCAATGTCTCATTTTATTGGAATAAGTCTTGGCCCAAGAGGGGGTGGTAAAAGAAAGATGTTGGCCCAAATCTTATCGGGCTAGGATGACATGGAGGCAGGCAAGAAGCACGAAGGGCCAAGGAAGGAGGGGTGCAAGGCAGGTGAAGAGATAGTGCCAAAGTGGGAGACAGCGGTGCATAGGCAGGTGAGGGGCAAGCTATTGATGCGCGTGGTGCCCAAGGGCGCCACCCCAGGCGCACTGACTAGGCACGAGGGTGCGCGCTCGACTAGGGCAGCGGCTGGTCGTGCGCCACTAGGCAACCTGCCGTGGGCGCGTGCTGACATGCCCGCCTTTGGTGCGCTAGCCGCGGAGGCGCGCGCGCCTCCGCAATGTCTCTCCGTGTTCCTTGGGGCACGTGGGCGCTTAGCAAGTGGAGGAGAGTTTGGCGGTTGCCGACAGGACTGACGTTGGGAGCAATGTCTGGTTGGGAGTTAACGCTACTTACGATGTTGTACACGTGGGCCGCCATTTTGGACGGTGCTTTTGGGATTTGTATTATTTTTATTGGGCCCTCCACGTCCGATAATAAAAGTATTTTTTCCTTGTCCGTTATATATCTGCCGCAAATTTGCTGTGAAACGTATTCACCATGCGCATTGGGAACACAGTGGTAGATTCATAATTTCTATACTGTACGAAATTATAAACTCTACAGTAACGGTCATCGAAAATTAAATGAATCTACTATAGATTGTTATGAATCTACAATATAGAAATATATGGAGATCCATAATTTCCTATGCTGTAGATCTATAATTTCTATGCTGTAGAAATTATGAATCTACAGTAGGTATATAATTATGAATCTACATATAGATGTTATGAATTTAGCAATATAGAAATTATGAGTCTAACGGCTTAAAAATTATGGACCTAGTCATATTTTCACCATGGCACGAACACGATTTCACATTTTGATTAAAGTTGTAAACCTTTTAACTATGGTGTAACAAGTGTAAAGGGGATTCGTAGAAGTATGGACTGTGACTGTAATTTGGTTTTGTGAACAGCTGCTGCGGTTTTATGGTTTTAGCCTTTCTTCTTTCCCTCTCTCCCTCACTCCACTCTGCGGTTGAGATATTATAGGGTTTAAAGGTCTCACAAAAAAAAAACTAAAAAAAATTGTAGGGTTTAAAGGTTTAGCTCTCTCTCTCTCTCTCTTCTCTCTCAGCTACTCCACTCTGTGGTTGAGAACTCGGAGCTTCCATGGATAGATACCAGAAGGTCGAGAAACAGAAACCAGAATCGGCCATAAACGAGAACGAGATCCGAATCACTACTCAGGGCTTGGTCCGAAACTACATTAACTATGCTACCACTCTTCTTCAGGTATTTGCTCTAATTTTTCCTTCTTCCAGAGACTTTTTCCGTACTTTAACTGATTTTGGTGTGGTTTAGTGTTATATTAGTAATAATGGAGGGCGCACATTTTTGCATGCTGTGTTTGGGATTTATAATGATGAATGCTTAGTTTTCTGTTCGTTATTTTTTGTACTTTTTTTTAATATTATTTTTGCAGTTTTAGACTTTAGTGAGTATTCGTGCTAAAAAATTGCAATGTCATTCGCTGGTTTGTTCATTTCCAAGTGTTTTGGTTGGTCTGTCTGCATTTGTGCATCATTTTCTGGAATTCAGTTCTGTAGTTTGTAATTATAATTGCTTGTTTGCACATATGGATTGATAATAGGAAGGAGTGAGTCTAGTGAAGTGTACATTGTATATAATGCGTTTGTGGGGCACACTTTTCAAATATTTTAGTGTGGTTGTTTAACCTCAGACTGCAGGTGATATCTCTTTAATTTTAAAGACAATTTTTCCATTAATTGAATTTAATTTGTTAGTTTACATTTGTGCATGTTTCTTCCCTCTCTTCCTAGATGACAGGCATTTGTAGTTTGTTGGATGCTACTACAGTACATGAGCTATGTTTAATTTGAATACATTTGTATTCTTTATTACAAGTTTACGTTCTTTTTAATTTTTAAATTATAAATAACTATTAATTGCTGAATATCTGTTATGAATTGCACTGAAGAATGCCTGTGCCATCTCAGAATGGTTTCGTATGTGTCATGTGTCATTTTTTTCCCTCTTTTTGATTTATGCTTTCTTCAAAATTAGGTTTATTTCAGTTCAAATAATTTGCTTCTACTAGATTTTGGTTCTCAAATTTTAGGTTTAATGTTTTATTTTGGTGCTTTTAAGATAGTTGGTACTATTACTCAGTAGAAATATATTTGCAATAACATTTGATTCCATAGACATCTGAATTATTAATTTATTATAAAGCTGCTGATTGGCATGCAACGGCCAACTTGATTGCACTTAAGTTATTAGTAAGGGTGTGATGAAATGATCATTTATTGTTTGCCATATATAATTGGCAGAGTATCTTATGTAGAGTTTGCATTAATTTATTGTTTAGGAGAGACGTGGGAAGATATCCTCTTGAAAGCAATGGGTCGGCAATCAGCAAGACTGTAGCTATTACAGAAACTTATCAAGGTTGCATTTCTTTACTTTGAGATTTTTTCTCTCTACCCCTCAGTCCTACTTCTTTCTTTTGATTTATAGTAGTACACTACTAATTGGAGGTTAATCTATGTTCTTATTGAGTTACAGGTAGAGAAGATTTCCTGGACTGCACCAAGATACTTCCATTAGCTCTGTAAGCATCAGATGTTTGGGAACCCATTGAAGAGGGGCTACAGATGTAAGTTTGACCAAGGTTACTGTCATTCATTGTTTTTGAGTTGAAACATGTCTATTAGAGAAGTTCTGATTCTTGAATAATTTTGTTGATGGTCTTACCTTTAGAGTGGAACAGACTCGCCCACGTTTCCATTGGATATTCACATCACCTTTATCAACAAAAGAGCTGAACAAGAACTCCCCCCTTGGTTGAGTTTTTCATCCTGCATTGAATGGACCAGAGTGATGAAATGATAGCGGGGAGTAACAACTAGATGTCAACATGTATCATGTTTCCAGCTTGTGTCGACACTTAATTGGAGCTATATTTCATAATTCCAAGCTGGCTTGTTTCTGGTATTCAATTTATCATGCTGTTTTGGTGAAAGCTTAATCTATTTTTCCTAAATTTCTATTGGTTTGCTTAGTGGCTGATTGTTTTTCTTTTTTAAAGTTTCTTTAGCAATAGTTTTGTTGTTTACAGATTTTTCAATTTTTACATTTTGGCATCAGACTGCTGTATTTCTTCTGTATGTTGTCTGACTATCTTTTCTGTGTCCTTGACTGAATTTATTCCATTAGGTATCAAGCTCCGTCTCATGTTGAGCAAGGGAAACGGTAGTAATAACTACCAGTCACAACAACCACCTAGACAGTTACGCCCAATCTATGGCGGAGGTAATGGGCCAGTTGGGATTGTGAACTAATCAAACGTTTGCTGATTGTGTCATTAAAATATCATTTGCCTTGTTAGATTCTTATGGTCGAGGCAGAGGACAGGGTTGGAACAGAGGTGGATATGAAACTATCAGGGCAACTACCGTGGAAAACTATCAGGGCAACAACCGTGAAAGCTATCAAGAGAACTATCAGTGGAATTATCAGGGAAATTATCAAGGTGTTTGATTAGTTTGCATGATTATATGTTAATTATTGATGCATGATGTACATCTATGAACCTTATTGTATTCCCCAACCATCCTGCAGAAAATGTTGGGTACTCAAAACTGGGGTCGAGGTGGTGGTCATGGTGGTTGGGGATATCATGGTTAGTATACACTATTATAATTTCTAGATTATCTCCATAAGTTGTGCTCTCATTGTTAGCCTTTTAGCTATTAGAAATAATTCTTTTACCAATTGGCATTCATTATCAGTAAATAGCGATATACCGTTGTGTTTGAATAGGTTCTGGATATGGATTTGAGGTGGAGGTGGAGGTGGAACGGGCTTATGGTCGTGGTGGCAGTCGTGGAAGGACAGGCAACCGAGGTCCAAGAGGTGGTGGCAACCAGGCATAGCCTGGGATTGGCTTTTCTGAACCTCAAAACTCAAAAGAAAAAAAAAAGGGGGTTGCCTTTGCTTAGCTAGTTGTGTCTAAAAAGCATGAAATTTGGGGGTTTTGTTCTACTTTGCTGTTAGAGATTTTCTTTAGCAAAATGCGTGTTTCAGAATATTTCTCTTTATGAAATCCTAATGCAAAGTAGCCCAGTTACTGACTTCGTCGTTTAGTGCACTGTGTGTGTATATGTGTATGTATATATATATTATATAAAACAAATCATATGTTAGGTAAAAAAAATAGGGGTTTAATCTCATCCATCAATAATTCAAAATGAAGATAGTTTTTAAAAAAACATGATGGTATTATGATAATTTTGTTTCTTCTAGAGCACACAGTTTTTAATGGGTGATTGAATTTAATCTTTTCAATAATTAAGTTTCTAATGAAATTTAAAAGTTGAATATATTAAAATATATGGATTTGGTGGTTAATTATTTGAATAACATATATAGCTTTATTAACACAAGAAATATAGGCAAAACCGCAAAAAAACCAATCATATAACTTGATTGATGTCTTTTAGATATATGTAGTGTTTAATAAATGGCCGATAAGTCAAAATTTGGTTGATTTGATAAAAATTGACTTGTTTGACTACACAATAGTTATTTTTAAGTGTTTTATCAAATGATTTTTATGCATTAGAGCATTCTCATCAAACAAATTTTTGTCTTGTCTTTTGTGGAGGGAGAAAGGAGAGATGGAAGAAGGAAAGGAAAAGGAAAGGGTTTGTAAAAAAAGAAAATTATTAACACCCAGGCGCGTGTAGTGCACGGTCTACTAGGCGCGCCTGGTGTGGTGAAAAATGCCAGTGCACACTAGATGCTGGCATTTTTTTTTTATTACTTTTTAACTGCGGATCCCACAACAAATATTACCTCATGCATTTTTTTTTTATTCCTTCTTTACCCCCAACTTTAGTCGGTTAAAAGAACTCGAAATGGGAACAAATCACTTTTGTTGAACAAGAATGGAATAGGTTTTTAAATTTGGACCTAGAATGGGAAAGAGAGCACTTAGGACATGTGTTTCATGTTAAGAACGCATGTTTTGTAATTTTTTTTCTCACGTAATTTGGACCACAACACAAGTAACCAACTTGCCGTCTAATGATTCATACAATTATAATCAATTCTTTGATCTATATTATTTTGCATTTGTAAACTTAAATTACTATTAAATAACAACAAATTCAACATTCAATTATCTTGTATAAGAAATTCAATATAATATTGTCTTAATATATCTTTAAAGTACTTATTCAAAAAAAAAAAAAAACATTGGGCATTATCCCGTAAAAAAACTAGTATATATATATGGGAATGCTTCAGTCCCGATCTCTCTCGCGAACCACCGGCCCCCGCTGCGTCTGACTCCTCAGTTCGATGCAGCTCCCTTGCCTCCACAGCTCCACGCCCCAGCCAGCTCCTACCTTCTACTGTCGTCCCGGCTATTCTCCTCCGTGGCTCGGCCGGACCGTCCTTTCACCGCATTCGTTCCACCGCCCAACCGCCCACCGCCACCAGACCACATTTATAGCCTCAGCCCCTCAGGTTTCAAACCTCTACTCAATCTTCATTGGTTCTTTCAATTTATTCTCTTAATTAGCCTGCTCTAATGGCTAATTATAAAATATGATTGATATTTCATATTTGATAAATCTCTAATTGGCTAATTCCTAAATTTTAATTGTTCAACCTTTTTTTACATCTTTTGTTTTCTGAATTTTTCTGTTTTGCCATTAATCCAATTAAGTGATTATATTGCTTTTGCAAATTTTGTAATATGCTATTGGGAATTGAAGCTGCTAGTCTCACTGTCTCAAGTAATTGAAAATTTAAAGTTTGGAAATCGGTAGAGAGGAATTGTTGTTCCTGTTCATGAAATGGATTTTTATATATTATATCTCCAATAAGTTTTGTCTGTGCCTAATTCATATTGAATTTGGCAACTTCCAACTTGCAATCTGAAAAAAAAAAAAAGAATGAAAAAAATGTTGAAGAATGAAAAATTTAGGGAATTAGCCAATTAATTAGGGATGCCAGTCTGTGTATGAGATGCTTACAGTTTGTGATCCTTCGAAATCCAAAGATTTTTACAAATGCATTAATATCCTTGATGCTCTAATAGACTACATATGCATTGTAGTCCTTGTATAACTTGCAGAACTGTGAAAACTTCTTACAAGTGTTATGGTTTACATGAAATACGACTACAAAATGTCTATGTTTACTGTGTTGTAGATTTTTTTATTTTTATTATTTTATTTTAACATCTTACATCCGAAAGTGTTCTTTGGGCCCCACTCAAAGAAATCCAGGGCTCCGCCATCCTCGTCCAGGTTTGGTTTTAAGTTTTAATCCATGTTTAGGGTTTTGGTTTACTAGGTTGTAATTATAGATGACCGATTTTTAATTTATTATTTTTTTTGGTGCAGATTAATTGATTACTGGTATTGTAGGTGATAATTTAAGATTACTGAAAAGTGGGAAAATGTAGGTGATAATTTTTGGACCAAAATGTATTTGCGATACAGTGATAATTTTGATAAAAATGTATACATGTAAAATGGTAGAAGTAGATTTGATTGGCATAGATTACAGGTGAATTTGGTTTGCATTTGGAGGATAAAGAATCTGGCTATATTGATTATGTGGATGAGGCACGGCTGTAACTTTAGTCAACTAAGGATGCTACTAATTTGGATTTGGTAGCTTTGAACAGGAATAACAGTAAAGCCATTGGTTTTCATTTGTGTAGTGTGGTGGGCAAGTTTTGTTGTTGTTATACCCTTTTAGGTCATTTTAAAATACACATAACTAAAAGTAAAAAGCTAATCTACCAAAGCTTTTCTTAACCCTGTAATACAAGTGAGCTGGTCAAACCAGCCTACAAACTATCGAATCACTATCAGCATTGCAAACACCCTAATTTCCAACATATTATTTTTCATCAACTACGTTCAAGTGGTTTGGATTTGATGCGTTTTCTAAGGCTTGATGAGTTAATGGGAATGTAAATGATGCCTTAGAAATACAGAACTGAGATTGGGGACAAGGATTTTTCCCCTAGTTTCTTCCCGGCATTTTTCATTGTTTGTGCCTGACTAGGATGATTGTTTATTTTACCTTTATTCCTCTTTCTCATTTTTTTTAACCCATATTTATTTCTTTTGAAATTTGCCTCCAATAATAA
>VALG01015269.1:0-38390 GCA_009835305.1 Ipomoea purpurea | reverse complement strand
AAGGGAAGGAAAATGGATAGAGGAGAAGGGAAAAAGTGTGTTTGTTGTGGGGAAAAAGCTGGGGGAAGCCAGGGCATCCAAGATCGTGGGTCAGGAGTTGGAAAGGATTGGATAAAGGGTTGTGTGGGGAAAAACAGGCCTATTCTTTCAGGGAGGGGTGCAACTGGGTTTTTGTACCAAAGTGGTTCCCAAAACATGTTGACCTTGATTGTTGGTGTTCCTTTGGTAAAGGAAGATTTCAAAGCAATGGAGGATTCTGAGAGGAAATGGGTGGTTTCTTTTCTAAAAATTAACTACTTGTTTAAAAAATTGTAATGCTTAAAGCGTAATTATTCCAGTTTTTTGTTTGCCACCTGATTATGTTGAATCTTTTTTAATTCTAGGAACTAGGGCATGTTTATTTTAAATGTTGCCTTTTCATTTCAGTTTTTTAATTGGCGAGTTAGTACTTTAAAGGAAAACCCTTTCTTTTTGTTCTTTTATTTAAACCCTTTTCTTCCAGGTGCGGAAGGATCCTGGGATTTGGGAATTTAAGGTGATTTTGTGAAGGTTATGCAGGGGAAGGATTGATTGGCATTGCGATGAGCTCTCGGGGAAATGTTGCGCTTTCTCCAGGACGGGAAGGGAGAACAGTTCTTTCATTCTTCTTTCTATTTAAAACTTTTTCTTGTTGAACCAAGAATGTTGTTCTTTTGCTTGTTCCATGGTTTCTGTGTATTAAATTAAAATGAAGTTGTTTGTTAAAGGAATTTGGTCAAATCCATGGTTATTACTTACTTAAATTTTTATCAGAGCATTTATCCTTTAAGTCAATATCCACCTTTCTGTTCTAGTTTTCAACTCCAAAAAAACCACCAACCCTCTCTGCAGTTATATATATATTATATATAGAGTTAATGAACGATTGGTCCCTCAATTATTATCAGACTGTCAATGTATCCCTCAATCGCTATCATCGATTTGGTCCCCGGAAAATAATTATTTTTAGTCGATTTTAGCTCCCTTCAGTTGTCTATTGGTCCCCGAAAACAATTATTTTATCGATTTTAGTCCCTTCAGTGCTCGATTTGGTCCCCGAAAACAATATTTTTATCTTAGTCCCTCGTTCCATACGACGAAGACAGCTTGAGGACTAAATTGACTAAAAATAATTGTTTTCGGGACCAAATCGAGGCAATTGAGGGGCTAACAGGTTGACAGTTCGCTAATATTGAGGGACCAAATCTGTTCATTTAAACTTCATTATATATAGTATTTTATATATATATATTATTATAGTATTATTATATATATAATATATATTTATTATATATATATATATTATATTTCATTTACTTGTGATAAAAAATTTTGTTCTGTTCTGTTTCTGCAGGCTGTGTCTAAAGTCGAGCACTTTCAGAAGCCAAGGTAGCAGCAGAGAAAGGGTCAGGTGAATTGCTGCAAGGACTTGAGAAATTCAGTCAGTAAAATTATAGAAGAGGCAGGTGGAAGGATTGATTACGCGGAGGTGAGAGATCAAAATCCATCTTCTTAACTCTGTTTTCTCTCCCGTCTGTCTGATTGGCACTAAAATCCATTCTGTGATGTTAAAATTGAATAAATTCTTTGTGAACATTTCATAATGATACACGATCGATTGGATCATCAATTTATTGAACTAATGCTATTCTTTTTGTTGTAGATTGTAGACCAAGAAAGTTTAGAGGCAGCTGAAGTGATTGAAAGGCCTGTGGTATTTGCGTGGCTGCATGGTTCGGAAAGGTCAGACTGATTGACAATATGGAAATTAATATTAATGCCTGATAGTGATGGATAATCAAGTTGGTGATCAAACAAGGTTTGCCCCCTTCTCTCTCTCATTTCCTTTTTACTTTCTGAGTTGCAATATAAATAAAAGTTAGTTGTAATTTAAAGATAAATGCTAACTATAATATATATAATAATACATTCAAAGAATTCAGCAGTAGAAGCTATACAACCACTGTATATCTCTCTCGCAATACAATACATGAGTGAAATGTAGAGAGCAAAAAAGGTGGAATTATATCTAGTCTAGAGTCTAGACAAATGACACCATCGAATAATAGAGCATATGCTTTCCAGTTATCCTAATCAAACGAACAAAATAATGCCACAGGTACTAGCAGTTGAAGCCTCCACAGATTGACAAAACGATGATCAGAATCAAAAGCGATGATAATTCCCAGGACAATCAACTTTATCTTCATATTCTGCCACCACATCTTCCTCCTTATCTGAGTTCGTGTGTCCTGAAATCTTGTGCCTGCAAAACATGATTCAATACAATCACTTAATACCTATTTTAGTCTTTCTTTTTAAAGGACTAATGCATCAATTTAGTCTTAAATGACTTTTTGTGCTTAATAAGGTCTTCGATTTTGATAGTTTACCCAATTGAACCTCGGCTATCAGAATCAATGACTACATTGAGAAAAATCACTATAGTTGAGGATTAAATTGGATAATTACTATAGGATGATTAAATTGGGTAAAATCATTATATCGAGGATTAAATTAGATAAAACCACTATAGTTAAAGACTAATTGGGTAAAATTACTATAGTCGGGAACCTAAATTGGATATTAATAGAGGTGAAATTACCAAACTATCTTAATAGAAGATTCAACTGAATAAAACCATCAACGTCGAAAACCTAAGCATAAAAAGTTATTTAAGAACTAAATCAAGAAAAAAATACTATAGTCGAGGACTAAATTGAGTATTAACTCATTCCTCCAAAACGTCGTGGATCAATTATGCTAGTGTCACTATAGTCGTGGACCAAAAGTGCAAAAAAATTCTATGGGAGTAATTATAGTAATAAAATGTTGCTGGAGACTAGAAATTCTTCATTCTAAATGGAACTAAATCAAATAAAAGATGAATCTACCCAATTGCACACACTGACCTGTGAGCGAAGGTTTTCAGTTTATCGACCAGAATCTCAATCTTCTTCCCCACGGTCAAGAACCTGCAACATGAATATTGATCATCAAATTGCAAGGCTTAATTATTTTCTAAAAATATGAAATATCTTAGTGTCAAATAATTGTTGACAAAACCTTCTCGATGTTTTCCATCATTACTCCTTTGACTTCTGAAACCTGAGCTTTCACCTTTGCAATCTTACTGATCTCCCTGGATGATCCACACAGTATTGCATTTGGTCCTTCATCTCGGCTATAAACAACAATGCATATCGTATTGGTTTTAGGATACCCTCTCAAACCTCAGGAAAACAAATGCAGAGGAAAAGTTATGCTGATAAATTACCCAAACTCTCTGTTTAAGCTGTTGGCAACAGCTGTAGCAGCTTTCCTCCTCCATATTTTCTGGTAAATTCCTCCTTAATCCGCTCAAGAAATGCTACTGGAAGCTGTCTGCCAACAGATTCTACAGCAACAACACAATATGCTGTTCCATGGAAGCATAATTACTTAGTTAGACAAAGAGAACATAGAAAAGAAACCATACATATAGTATTCAACTAATTTGATAGTACTCATCATTTATCATAATTATTAGGAGGTTCATTAACAAGGTTTTTCGGGTTTTCTTTATGTATGAGGTGTGGAGCTTATATAAGTAATATAACATATTAAATTCACAGAGCTTATTTATATTTGATCTCTGGTTAGTACTTAGTACTTCCTTCATTTGGACAGCAGATCAAAAGAAAGATGTTGGACAGTTTATAAATTATAGAAGGCTAAAGAACCTTATCAGCAATCAATTTAAACAGCTCAGCTTCTCAGAAATTCTTGCTAGAAATCATTCAGTAGTGACCAACTAGCATGCCCAAAAGGAATGAGAAATTACAATTATTCCTTACTACCTATTTTAAAGTCATATTTTGTATTCAATTGGTTGGTCAATTTAACCTTTTTTTTTTATTTACTGATTTATTAAACAATTTCTTGTAATTTTCAATTTGACTATTTATACATATGTTAATATAAATTTTAAATACATATATTTTATTTAATGACATAAATAAATATTACAAAAAATATTTTTTAAATAATTTGAATTGAGTGTTATTATCTGTGTAGTACATATAAAATGGAGTACAAAATACATTTTCATACTTTTTGGTTAATTGTCTAAAAAAAAAAATCTTTTTATTGTTGTACCGAGAACTAAATAATTATAATTATATATATTTTTCTTCAATTATAATCACAATTTTGATCTACAACAAAATTATCTTGCCCCTAATGAACTTCCTGGCTCTGCCACCGAGAACCAGGTATCAAACAAAACTACAACAGCCACACACTCCTGAGCGAATTGACCATAGGTCCAGGTCTCTTGTCTTTGTGTCAATTTCAAATTTAGTCCCAAATTATTGTTTTTGCTATTTAACATTTTTAACACCTTTATCCTTCTCATGACTTTTTTTATTTTTAGTAAGGGTTTTTTGTTTTTTTTTTTCTTCATTTTTTCTTTTGTTATTTTTCCAGTTTCAACCGGTTTAGAACTTTAGGTAACTCCTGATTTGTAGTAACCATATTTTTCAATGGTTTAGTAAAATCCTAACCAATTAAACGGTTGAAACCGAAAAGTAACAAAAGAAAAATATGAAGATAAAAAAATTCCTTAAGACAAATAGGAAAAGTAATGAAAAAATTAAAAGTGTTCAAAAAATAAATTTATGATTAAATTTAAAATTGTCACAAAAAATAAGGGACTTTGTGAAATTAACTCGAGTGAATTAGTTTCAAACTTAAATGCTATGGAGTACATTTTAAATTAATTCCTGAATTTTGGCATTTAAAATGAGATCTAACCTCTAGTCCTCAAATCTCTCTCCGTTGAATGATAATTTTCAAATTTTGAGCTATAGTTTTGCATGAACACCTAAATTTCCGGATTTAAAATGAGATCTAGAATCCAGTCCATAAATCCAACAACATTTACCAAAACCAAATCAAACAAACACATAAAAACAGATATAGTTTATGCGTCAACTAAGCTACGGATTAAAAGGCTTAAACCTCGGTCACCGAGCTTTCACTGAAATAGCCATCAAACCAGACAAAGTTCAGATAGGGAACTGATCCGAACGGAAAAATGGAAGGGATAGTAGATCAGAACAGATTAAAGGAAGAAACGACTAATGACTTACTGAAGCCGTCCTCGACGAGGAAGTTGAAGGTGTGGCCGTCGCAGTTGTAGGTGAACTTGTTGTTTGTAGCGGGAAGTTTCTGGAGGCACTGTGAAGCTATGCCGGAGAAGTTCCCGGTGAACTCGGTGTACTCGGAGAGGATCACCGTGCCTCTCGCTACGAAGCTGTAGATCAACGACTGCTGCCCCATTTCCGGCTGGCTTTTCTATCCCTACCAAAACCCTAGTTGACGGAACTCTAGAGAGAGAAGTGTTGATAGGAGAGGGAAGAATGCAGGTGTTGAATAGTTGAATGTACAGAGAGAGAGAGAGAACAGAAAAGGAGGCGTGATGATGCTAGCTAGCTAGGATGAGAATTTGATTTTGTTGCACGGAGTCGGAGAGAGAAGGGGAGTCGACTTTCTTTCGGGTTGGTTCAATTATTTATAATTTAATTTTTTTTATAATATTGAGTTTAAAATTGATATATAAAATTTGTATATTTAAATTATACTAAATTTACTATTAAATACAAAAAGTCAATTTTAAGAATTATAAAAAATATTAATAAAAAACAAATAAAGAAAACAAAATTAGGTTGTGTTTTATTCGCACATGGAAAAGGAATCGGAATGAAAATTAAATATTTGGTAATAGTAATGTGTTTTGGTGAAAGTATTTTGCATGTTTGGTAATAGGGTAAAATTGGAATGATTATCAATATTGTTGTTTGTTCATGTATGATCTATATTGAGAATAAAGATTTTAACAATACAAGAACAAAAAATCAAGACAATTTTATTCTAATATAAAGACATCCAAGGCACCCAACGAACAAAAAAAAAAAAATAAATAAAAATTACGAGGACAATCAAAGTTCCACAATAGTGTTTTAGAAAATTGTCAACCAAACAATAACAATAACTTTGATTCTTATTCTTGATAGCTATACCCAAGAACCAAACACACTCTTAATTTTACAAATGAATAGTAAAAATGATATGATTGATAGAGTAGTAATTGTTTTTTTTTTTTTATTTTTTTTATCCATTTGTGTTAATGCTCAATAACAATAACAATTTTTTTTTAATATATAATTTTCACAGCTTAAACTAGATTAATGTTAACCACTAGTTTTTCGCCCCCAAGAGTCACTAGAGAGTGTACTCGAGCTTTTAGGAACCCCGTACCCTTTAAAATTTGAAATAATTGAACACTATAAAGTTAAATACTTTAGAATCATTTATAATATATTTAAAACACTTTTTAGATATCCATACACATCAATAATTTCAAATTCTAAAATAAGTTATTTGAAGTTTTGAACAAAAGTTTTTAAAAAGAAAAAATTCTTAGTATTTTAAAAGGTTTTATAACCTCATCACAATAAGATAATTGTTTATTTGCTCCATTAAAAAAAATTGTAAGCATACAAAAAAAATTAAATACAACGTGTAACTTATCATAATACATCAACACATTTCCTATTATAATTCTTACCTAAAAGACTGAATCCCCAGCCCTAAGGGGCCCCCCACCTCCGACCCAACAGAGCTTGTGGGAGGATGTAAATCACGGTGATATTCTATTATAATTCTAACAATATTAACTCTTGTATAATTTGTTACATATTATTTTTAGAGGTTCAATCTTTGCAAGCCTCTTATGATGTTCTTTTTAAAGAATATATATTCTAAATTAACCATAATCATTTTATGGAACTTTTACTATGAGGGTGTTTGGCAAATAGCTATTAGCGGATTGAGTTAGCGAGTTTGATTAACTTTGATAGCATTAGCTAGATAGTTATATAAAGATGTTTGGTAAATTAGATGTTAGCTGATAGTTGATGACATGTAAAATGATCATTTCTTAACAAACTAATAAAAATAAACTTCTTTTTGAGCAACTTTTGAATTTTAACTTTTTGGAACAATAAGCTGTTACAAAAAAGTTAATTAACCAAACAATCTATTGACTGCTTAACAAGTCAAACAGCTAATAGTAGTTAAATAAGTCATAATTAACTAATAAGCTAATTATATTACCATATAGAACCATATATATCTGATTTTTTTTAATATATTTAATATTCTTCTAGAATGTATAACATTAATATGAAGAAGACAAGAAGATGCGTATACAGAAAAAGAAAAATTAAATTTCAATTATTTCATGGTCATTTAGAGAACTTTTACAATAATCAAGAATTTGATATTTGAGGCCGGGGAGGAAAGTTTCATAGTGGTTTAAGAGGCTGAATATTTCATACGTACTTCTAGAACGAGTTGAGGCTGCCTAAGACCAAATACTATAATTTAGGGAGGACTAATGAGCTGCTTGACGAAAATAGATGAAGACTATTACTAGTATATATGTTTTGAGTTTTGACCACACGTTTTTGTCTTTTTTTTATTATTCATATTTTATTTATTATGTTTCTACTTATTTTATTAGATTTCATATTTATCCACATTATATTATATTGCTTGGATTTGCAGCTCTAGACTGGATATGATGGTAACATACAGATGCTTTAGCTGCTTGGTTTGAAGTTTGAACATCATCAGAAGATTCCTACATCTGATCTGCATTAAAAATTAAAACCACGCCATATACGGACGCTATTTTCAAACTATTGAGTTATATATAGTTTCAACCATAATATTTGAATGTTGGAAAAAGTTAGTAAAATTGATGTTCTGCAATTGTGAATATAGAGTTAAAAAAGGGAAAATCGCACTTTTGGTCCCTCAATTGTTGCCCGATATGTAATGTGGTCCCTCACTGTCAATTTCTGTCAATTTCAGTCAATGGGTTCTTCAAAACTTTAAATCGTAGTCAATTTGGTCATCCGGTCAGATTTCTCTCAAACCATAGTTAATACCATGGATTTTTTAGTAATTTCGCTTTCCTTATTTACCTCCTCCTTCTCCTGCTCATTTTTCACCTGAAATCCATCGATTTTCCCGTTCACGTGACGTTCTCCTCCACGTCGCTTCTGATTAATGAAATTTCTGTTGTTTAGAGCGAGATTTCTCGAAACGAAAGACGATGGCAGTGAAAGTAGCATGTTGGCTGGCGGCAGAGATTAGAAAATGGTAAACTTTATGGCGGCGGAGACGGAGGCGAACGACAGAGATTAGAAAATGGTGAACTTTATGGCCGGCAGAAGACAGAGGTGAAAGAGAGATGAGGCGAAGGGAGAATTTGATGTTGGAGTTTTGAAGAAACAACTGACTCATCTTCCCCCTGCTTGCACGTCTCCGCCGGAATTGGTCCGGTGAAGAAATTTTATGAGACGTCGATGAAATCAAACTCTGCTCACGAGCCCAGCTTTGAAGGGAGCTAGCCAGAGAGGTTGTCGGTGTAAAGAGACAAGTTCACCAGTTTCTTGAACTCCCCCCCAACTCCGACGGTAACTCTTCAGAAAAATGATTTTCAAGAAGTTGCAGACTTACAAGTTGGGTCAAGTGCCTAATCTCGGAGAGATCACCGTAGAGATAAGTCGTGGAAGCATCTAAACATTCCAGGTTCGTCAGGTTCCCAAACCCAGCCGGTAGCTTTCCGGTGAGTTTGATGCTGTAAAGTTCGAGCTTCCATAGTTTCCGAAGGTTCGAAATTCCGGCGGTAATTTCGCCGGAAAGATAGTTCATAGACAGCTCCAAATAGATAAGCTCCGTGAGGTTTCCAATCCCTTCCTAAGAACCTCCGGCTCCGTAACATTTTCTAGCGAATTCCACGAAAATTTCTCGACGAATCCGATATGGTTCATGTACAGATGTGTCAGCTCACTGAGCGTTGACATGGCGACGCCAGGATCCAAATACTTCAGGCTAACGCATTTATTCAGGTCGTCGGAGAGCTGGGGGAAAAGTGAGTTGCGCCCGAGAGCGAAATTCTCCAACGACCTTCTCAAATCCGGCTGAAATGAATTTGGGGTAACTAAGGCTATTGTGAAATTATCAAAGTGTCCATGATATTAACTATGGTTTGAGAGAAATCTGACCGGGGGACCAAATTGACTACGATTTAAGTATTGAAGGACCTAATTGACTGAAAGTGAAAGTGAGGGACCACATTGCAGATCGGGCAACATTTGAGGGACCAAAAGTGTGATTTTCCCTTAAAAAAATTGTGAATATAGAGTTTTGTAATTGTGAATATTGAGTTTTTTGTAATTTTGTATATTGAGATCTAATATTGTGAATATTCAATTCTAAAATTGTGAATATAGATTAGAGTTTTAAAATTGTGAGTATAGAGTTAAAAAATTATGAATATAGAGGAATGAATTCTGAAAACAAACGACAAGTTAACGGCAATGAAGGAAACAATTTTTATTTTTATTTTTTAAAAAATTGCTGTTTTGGACCCAAGGTGGACCCGAGTCCCTGTCATAACAATAATAGGTGAATGAGAATTTGATTCTCAAAGTATATTCGTAAAGTTGGGAAAATGTCGCTTTTGAAAGACTTTAAAGGAGCATTTGTTCCATGTTAGAAAATGATGTAAGTTTACACTAGTATATATACAATTTAACTTTTAAAGGAATTTAAATTGTATAGTATTGATACTCTTTCAGGCACAATGTCAACAAGAGAGTGTAAATCAAATCCATGGGATTGAAATATCAAGATGGAGCATGGGATCTAATTCCATAAAAATGATGAAATTTCAATTTTACGAAATTGTAATTCCCTCTAACCAAATGAAAGAATTTACTTGCCTTCGAAATTATGTAAAAATTAGGTGAGAATGGAATTGTAATTCTCTCAAACCAAACGTTGGTTAAGATTTCATATTAGAAACCCACCTTTTGAATTATTTTTTTTAACAGCTTAATGAAGTTAAAAAAATAAAAAACAAAAACAAAATTGACTAATTTTTAAAATTAAAACACTTTTTTGGGTTACACTATGAGGCAGCCCAATAAGTATTGGGCCGGCCAGTGGTGCCCTATCATTTCTGGACTAGACGTAGAAAGAAGAGAGCATGGTTTTCCAAATTTAGAAATGAGGACAGAGTGACAGTTTCACAAATCTCACCGGAATCCATTAAAGCACCAATCAGAGAAGAAGAAGAGGGCCGGGAAAAGATGAGCTCAGTATGTCCGTCGTCTTCCTCCTTAGTTTATTCGTATCCTCGTACTCTTTCGAGATTTCATCTCCCACAGCGACGTTGTTATATCGCCCCACGCACGTCGCCCCGCCATCTTCTCCCTTCCATGAATCTCCGGTCCGGAGATTGACGCTCAGATGCTGTAGCAGTGCGAGTCCCGGTGGCCCTGCTCCTGGTAATTCATTCTCTCTCTTTTTTGTGTTTTCATGAATTTCCTTTTTTTTGGGAGGGGGGGTTTGAATTATCTTTAATCCGGATTATTTTTCTACTTTATTATTATTATTATTTGTTTGAACCAATTTTAATTCGAGTATTAGGAATTTATGATGTTAGAATAAGTAAATAGATTGGGCGATAAGAGGTGCTGGATATTGCAGGTGAGAATGAGAGTAAAACCATTCTGGATGCTTTCTTCTTGGGGAAGGCTATAGGGGAAGCTCTTAGCGAGCGTGTAGAGTCTACAGTGGGGGAGTTTTTAAGTACAATTGGGAGGTTGCAAGCTGAACAACAGAAACAGGTGCAGGAATTCCAGGTACTCTTCATTTCTACTGCGAAACTCAAACTGATGGTACAAAAATTGAATATTAATATTATGTTCAAAAGGTACAAGTCTTTCTTTTGAGTAGCGCTGTTAACGAACCAAACATGAACGAAAGGATGTTGTTTGTGTTTGTTTGTTAAAGATTTTTGCAATGTTCGTGTTTTTTGTTAAGCGTTCATTAGTGTTTGTTAATGTTAACGAACACGTTACAAACATTTGTTCACGTTTGTGAATATATGACCGCTTAATAATCAAACACATGCACATGTCCATGATAACAATTTCATTCGTGAAAAAGAAATAATTTATGTTCACAAACAAATGAACAATAACCAAACAAACAACACAACAACTATATATTATATATACACACACATACATATACTTAACTGCTTGTTCATGAACTTGTTCGTTAACATTATTAAACGAACGCAAACAAGCTTGTTCATGAGCTCTTAGCAAATGAGCCTACAACTGTTCAGACTTTGTTCGTTTATGAACCGAGCTCTAAAATTTGTTCATTTATGTTCGTTTACCTTAATAAACTAACATAAACGAACACTTACCTAACACAAACGTGAGTAGTTTACTGAAAGCTCTATTCGCTAACACTCTTAGGAGGTGTTTGGTTTGAACATGGGAATCAAAATACTTGGTAATTGAAATGAATTTTAGTGAAACCGTGAAAGTATTTTGCATGTTTGGTAGTAGGGTGAAGTTGGAATGATTACTGTTTGGTTATGTATGACCTTACAATCGGAATAAAGGTTTTAAAAATACAAAAAATAAAAAACCTAAGACATTTGATCTTAAGAGTGACGATAAAATGAGTAGGCAATGGAGTGAGAAAGTCAGATGAAGTAAGGAGGGGTGAGTGAAAAGGCGACGAAATGAGGAGGGATAAGGCTAAATTAATGGAATGATACCTTATTTAAATAAGTAATGAGTTTTGTAAGTATAAAGGTAATCAAATCCTGTAGCTGTGTTTTAAAAAGTTATCAACCAAACAATGTGTATGACTTTCATTCTCATTCCTTGTGTCTAATCTCATGAACCAAACACACCATTAGTTGTGTAAGCCAATATACTCTTGGTTGAGATTGCGTGGCCGAAATTTGAATGACTAATCATGTAATTGCCCAGACTTGTTCTGGCTCTTTATAGCCTAATCTGCTAGTGCACTTTTATTTTTATTTCTTACACAAAGGATTTCTAGATATGTATCCTACAAAAGATTCTGATTCAGTATAATGTATGTGTTGTAGTGAAGCTTATAATTTCTCCAAATATTTAAATCCAGCACTGGATAGAGGGGAGTAGATCCAAGAAGTCTAATGGTGAGAATATGAATCATAGTAGGTCTGGATGCAATTGTTATACCATGCACCAAGGTCCACCTTGCATTGTGGATCTAGTCCAAAACTTATGTGTTTGCAATTAAAATATTATGTATCTTCGTTAACAGATTATGTGCTTGTAAATATATTAAAAGTACATAATATGTTAACCGTAAGCACATAATATGTTAACTTCATATTATGTATATACAGTTAAATTATTATGTGTTTGTAGTTAACATATTATGTGCATTCAATTTATTTACAGACACATAATTTATTAACTGGAGACTGAAGTGTGCTTCAACAACACATACATGCTGTCAGCTAATCTATTCTTGTAATTATGCCAAGACCTTACTTCAAACATTATTATTGCAAATGCAGGAAGAGGTTTTGGATAGGGCTAAAAAGGCCAAGGAAAAAGCAGCAAGGGAATCAATGGAATCACAAGGTCTTATTACACCAAATACCACCACTGTTAATGGTACAAGTTTTGCTACTCCTGCAAATGTCCAGGATTTCAATAGGGAACCGGATCCAACAGATACAGACTTTCTGTTTGGCATTTCCAAGGAAGACTAACAACCCTGCCTTAAATTTCCAGGCCAGTTATCTCACTCAAAAGAGGTGTTTACAATTCAACGAGAGATTAGTCATCGTTTTCGACGGTTTTGAAAGGAATAAATTTTTTTAGCGAGAGGACATCTTTTGATTTGATTATGCGTGATATATTGATTTAGCAAAAGAATTTATGAATGTTTGTTTTCTTCATGCTAAAGGATATGTAAATATGGTAAGAGGCCTAAGAGCTCTATATTTAAGTCAGATTGTACAGAATGGTTTGCCATTCCTTATCTCCCTGTGTGTATCAAGCTTTATGCTTCAATTTGCTGAGTTAATGAATTCTCGTTTTCTTAAAAAAATAAAATAAAAAATCCAACAGATTCTTGAATTATAGTAACTTTCATGTGAAATCTTTTTGGAAGAGATCTAAGAATTTAGCGCACATAAATAGAAAACTCAACCTTGATCTTCATATTCAATCTCTTGATTGATATGTGCAAAATGATGTTCAATCAGAGCTTCTCTTAAGGACATCCTCAATAGTGAAGGCATTTTAAGGATTTTGTCATAGCCATGTAGGAAAGAGAGGGTAGAGGGAAGAGAAAAAGGAAAGAAAAAAAAAAGCAAAAAAAATAAAACCTGACATAAAAAAAATAAAAATAAAAAAATAAAACATATATTTCACGCGCCCACGTGCAGTGCACGCGCCCAGCTGGGCGCAGCAGGTGCGCCTCAGGCGCGCCTGCACCATCTCCTTCTCCCTTTTATCTCTCCAAGTGGGCTCCCTAAAATCCCCATTTTGCAGGAGTAAAATCCCCTCAAAATCTCCTCCTTCCCATTTGTAAAAATGCATTTTACTGTTCCAAAAATCTCTCCCAAGAATCCCCTTTTGAGGATGTCCTAGTAATCATCTCTCTTGTAGAATTTTCTCTGTATTTTTTTCTTAAATTCAATCCGCTTTAATAAAATGATAAAATGAGCCAATAGAATTATAAATATAAGTGGTTTGATAGTGCTGTAAATCCTAAGCGGGGCCAATCAAAAAAAAAAGGTTTGAATTTTAAGCTTCCACTCTACCCAATCGTTATACCCTTACACCATGGTGTGCCGTCGTTTTTGGAGCCGCGGGTAGAAAGTTGCTTGGGATTATGTGTATTTCGTCCACAGATTATGTGTATGTTCACCACAAGCCCTTATGGGTATTTGTTCATTACAATATGTATATTTGTTCATACAGCAGTACATTTTTTATACAATTATGTACATTCTTTTCCTATACAATGTATGTAAAAATCCCGAACAGAAAAGCGTTGTGTTGTATTATGTTAATGGAGCCTTGATGTGTTTTTGTTAAAAGTTTGTATGTTTATTATGCTGATTATGTTAGATTATGTGTATATCTTTCTAAAAGAGTATTGTGTATTTTGTTATATAATTATTACATTCATGTATACAATTATGTGCATTCTAGTATAACATTATGTACATTTGAACAGAGATTTTTTTTTAAGAAAAAATAACTGCCATTCACTGGGCGCGAAATTTCAAAAAATAAAAATAAAAATTTAAAACGACGTCGTTTTGTATCTGGGCGTGCAACGCGTGCCGTGGTGTTTGAATGCTACTAGCTCATACTAGCTCTATTACATTGTAGTATTCTGTTCATTATACTTTCTCAACCAAAAGGAGCCAATAACGCCTCCACTGAGGCTCGAACTCACTACCTTCCAAATGGAAGCCAACCCCGGATATCATTAGACCACATAGTTCTGGTGGGACATTTCCAACTAAGAGACTTGAAAGCTAATTTGATCTTTGTAGCCTTGAGGTCTCTTTTGAACTTGATTGAATGCTAATTTGAGCATTGTTTTTGAAAAGCGAAGATGTAAAGGGAAATTTCAATTTGAGCATTGTTAATCCTTGAAATTGTAAGTTTGAATTATATTTTGTATCTTTCTCTTTAATGTTCAAGCCTTTTATAGATGTGTCTTCGAACTTGTACAAAAGAAAATCTCAAACTTCATTCACTTGCCATTAAAATATTAACTTGGATTTGACATGAGAAACTTACGTCCAATAGAGATTTTGTATAGCTTGTCCTTTAAAATTTGACTTTTGTAATTTTTCAAGGACTTTTCTTAAAAGGCATGTATCCTCATTTGGTTATTAGACACTCAATAGTTAAATATATTTCAACAAACTTAGTTATCTCAAACCACAAATTTTACCCTCTTAAATAGGAATCCTAGATCTTCAAGATGATTCAATAAAGATTGTAAATAATAATAAATGCTCATTGCTAATAAGCCAAAGAAATAGTGTTGTTTGCATGCTATTCCAGGTTAAACAACATAAAACAAATTTCGCATAATATTCTTAAGATAAAAATAACTCATATGCAAAGAATATATTCAAACTGGTTTTCACTAAAGAACAATACAACTAAGAAATTTCAACAAAGTGCAATAGCTTTAACATCTTAAGGTTATCCCAACAAAGTGCATAGCACTGACATAATGTAAACTAATCCAAGCTATTTCCAATTCTTATAATTTTAACATCATGTGAAAGTCAATCTCATTTTAGGTGAGGATTAAGTGGGCTTTAACTGCCTACATAAACAAAACCCTACTTCTTAAAAACTCTCAAGTGCTCTAAAAAAATAAAATGTTTGTTGAAGGCTCTCTAAGTCTCAGAATGGTAAAATCAAAATTTACTTAAAAGACCATCTTCTTATTAAAGTATTCAAGAATTGTTTAAGCTTTCCATTGAAAATATGACTCTTCTAGGCTACTAACAAGTTACAACATTTAGACTAAAGCCAAAATATATGTTTGTTGCCATTATAAAAATAATTCCAATACATGATACAACTAAAATCATATGATAATAATATATATGCATCTCATATTCTTTTTTAAAAAGAACAAATAGCTCCCACTAATAAATTATTATGAGGTATGATAAATTTGTGTTCCTCAACTATCTTATATAAACATTTTTTAATCTCAAATTGCAAGGAACACCGTACATCATTTTTAAAGCTCCAAGCCTAAAAAATACATGGCTACACGTAGACACGAAAATATGAGATATTGATTATCAAGATTAACCATTTCTATCTTTGACGTTAAGAACAAGAAAAAATATTTGAATAATGATCTTGCTATTTCAATTTTTCAACATCAATATGCTACAAAAGATAACTATGTAGGAAACAAAGACATCATATTGCATTGTATTTGAAAACTAGCAATTCCGAAAAAGATCAAGATTGCACTTTTAATTTCTTACTAGCCTTAGAATGAATTATGATATTTGACCAGCCTTAGAAAGATCTTAGTGAAACAACATTTTTTCCCACATGTTAATTCAAATAACAGATGATTTTTAATTTGAAAATTCACGATAATTCTTTATTTTCATGCAAAATAAAACTTATGATAAGCAACCATATATATCATCATAATTGTAATTGCATGTACTTAAAATTTAAGAGCATAAAACCAAATAAATTAAAGGAGATATATGTAGGTATATAAAGCATTACCATAATATAACGGGGCGTTTGGTTGGAGAGATTTTAAATTCCCTTCCCACTTAATTCTCACCTAATTCCCAAGGCCGTTAAATTCCGCAGTTCGGTTGGAGAGAATTGCAATTCCATGGAATTGCAATCTCCCATTTTCATGGAATTAAAATCCCATGTCCCGCCCTGGTATTTTAATTCTTGGGATTTTAGGAAGAAAAAAAATACTGATGGATAAAATTACCCTTCTCTTTTTTAACCTAAAATGAATGTATGATCTTTCCTTTTAACAACAACAATGGGCATTTTGGACTTTATACTACTTATTCTCTTTCAATTCGCATTATACAAACATTGGAATTGAAATTCTCAGTAATTCTATTTTTGTCAACTAAACACTGGAATTTAAATTCCCTTTATTCTCAGTAATTCAATCCCATGGAATTACAATTCTTTCCATATAATTCCCCCCTCCAACCAAACGCCCAGTAATAGAAACATTTTTTTTTTTTGAAAAAGAGCCTGCGCGGCATTTATTGAAATATGATGAAATAGAGTCTGGCGGACCATTGTTCGAGTACATAGGTGCTGAATAATTAAAGGCCGAAGTGGGTAAAACATGTGCTAAACTTATCTGATCTAGGAACATAATTAACCGAAACATAATCAAAGGAAACCATCCGGTTTCTGCAGATGTCAATGGCATAGCCGAGGTACGAACGTTGTTGGAGGATAAATAGCATAGGGCTAATTTGTGTCATCCTCCCTAATTCTTCTCCTTTAACCGTTCATATATAACTCTTTCTTCTCTGTAATTAGATAGACTTTCATATCAGAAATATACATTACATCTTTCTTCTTCATCTTCTCTGCTTCTCATTCATCATGTAGTCCCTATTCTAAACATGGTATCAGAGCCGTGGAAGTTCACCTACGCTGCTGCACGTTCCGGTGCCGGAGAAGTCAATGAAGCGACACCGACATTGGAATCGCCAGCTCATTCAAATCTTGCGGTTCCGCAGAGAATCCCTCACCACAAGTTCAGAGGAAACTACTTCGAGGAAGTAGATAATCCTTTGATTATCAACAGCAACGAAAGCCCCTGTGCAATCTAGTGAATCCGCAGAGGATTCCGAGTTCGGAGACGTTCGTAGCCGATCGCAGCGGAAGCGATCCAAGGATGTCCGTCATTCGATCGCTCGATCTCCAGTCCGGTCAGCATCGGCGAGGATTCCGCAGAGGAATCTGAATTCGCAGCGGCAGAGAAGCCAAAATCCAGAAGGTGTGAAATCTGATTGCTCGATCGTCAGGCTCGATCAGCATCGGCAACGATTCCGCAGAGGAATCCTAGTTCGAGCAGCAGAGCCTCCATAGCCGTTTCACAGAGGAAAGTCGATTCAAGTAGTTCGTCGGACATTTCGGCGCTACATTTTAGAAGTTCTCTCAATGGCCTGCGACGCTTGGCGTACCGCGGCTATGATTCCGCCAGGATTTCCATTGTTGCGACCTCCGCTCTGTCCCTGCTCCTCTCGGCTTCCGCCAGGAGCGTCTTGACAGTGACCACTATGGTCTGGTCAAGGTTAAGCAAAGGATGATAGAGTACCTAGCTGTTCGCAAGCTGAAATCAGATGCAAGAGGTCCAGTATTGTGTCTTGTTGGTCCACCTAGTGTTGGGAAGACATCTCTAGCATCATGCGTTGCTGCTGCTTTGGCAGGAAATTAGTACGCATTTCGCTTGGTGGTGTCAAGGATGAGACTGATATAAGAGACACAGGAGGACGTATATTGGAAGCATGCCAGGGCGTCTAATTGATGGATTGAAGAGAGTAGGGGCTTGCAATCCAGTCATGTTGCTTGATGAGATTGTAAACAGGATCTGATGTACGGGGGGATCCTGCTTCAGCACTTCTTGAGGTCCTTGATCTGAACAGAACAAAACTTTCAATGATCACTATCTGGCATTCCATTTGACCTCTCAAAAGTAATATTTGTGGCAACTGCAAATAGGAAGCAACCTATTCCTCCCCACTCTTGGACAGAATGGAAGTCATTGAGTTGCCTGGGTTACACCAGCAGAAAAGCTTAAAATAGCAATGCGGACATTTAATTCCAAAGCGTTCTCGATCAACATGGCTTAAATGCTGATTTCCTTCAAATTCCCGATGTATGGTTGAAGCGTTTGTACTGTATATTGAGCAAGATCGCCCATTCTTGGGCAATGGTTGACTTCCTGGTGTACCGTTACAGATGATTTATCCAAACTTATTAGGCATTGAAAGAGAGCCTAATCCAACATGATTTCACCTTTGAATCAGAAACAACAGATACAGAGTGATTCCAAAGCTTGCAAAGTTTTGTAATTGATAAAAGCTAATGAAGAAGGTGATGAAAGGTGTGGACATTCAATCAAGTTGTGCTTGAGGTAAGGAGGTCCACCATCCTTGGTGGACTCGAATGAGAACTTGGATTTGCAGTAGGATGAAAATGGTGTCAACTTTTCCTTGGCTGTTCATCAATGTAGCTGGCATTCCTCACAACGTCATTGATATCAGTCTAGCAAAGCTCTTCTGCACCACAAGCCAAAAAGTCAGTTTTATGATTTTGTATTGGTTCTTCACTTCGTTCCTTGTATCTAAGCTGAGCATGTAGGATCTACACGCTCAGCTTACGGGGGGGGTGTTGGTACGAACGTGGTGTATCCTTCGCAAGTGATAAATACTGTTGTAGTGACAAACAATCCGTTAGGATGTCTACCGATCTCTCTCCATGATCCCATAACCAGGATAACACTTCTTTACATGCAATTGCTTCTGCTATAAGCGGGGAGAAGCAATCTATCAATGGCGCCTGTAGAGTTGTGATATACGGTCCCTGTTCGTCTAGGAGAATTGCCCCAACAGCGGCCTTATTTGTGGCATGGAAATAAGCCGCATCAAAGTAACCATTTATTCCGTGGGGAGGCAGCCGTGTGGCTTGTGGGCAGGACGGCGGCATGCTGCAGTTCCACTCCTTGGCGCTGCTCGGAGGTTGCCGTGGCCAATCCACGCCGAGCGTGCTGGTTGCGGGCGTCCGGGTGTGCAATCTGCCATGCCCGGATCGCTGCGGTTACAGTTGCAATTATCTTTTGTGGTCTGGGCAAATATGCATCCCACACAGCTCCATTCCTCGCTCCCATATATAGTATAACAGGCCCAGTAATAGAAACTAAGTCATAATATATTAAAAAATATAGCCACCTTGCGTGCCGAAATGCAAGTATCAAATGTAGCTAACCTCTTAGTTAGCAAATCACGTTTTGCAATCTTATTCGAAAGGTTATCTACGTGAACAATGCATATAACCAGTGGAGCCAGAAGAGTGATAGTGTATGCATGCATTGTATGAATTGAAACCACCAATAGTGTTTGCTTTTGTTCTCTATTGCTTATCCACTTGTGCTGCAAAGACCCATATGCATTATATGAATATGCACATGTATACTAATTATTAAAGTATTAATATATAATACTTAACTCTAGATTGTATGAGGTAGTGTCTCTGAGGAAGAGGCGGGACACGACTAATAATAGAAAGTCGTCGATGAGGCACATCGAGAACACTTGAGCATAAACATGACTAGCCCAAATGTAGATTTTCAAACGGCAAAGCCCCAGGCTTCGATCATACTCCATCGAGATAATAGTTCAGTTGAGCACTAATTGAATGTCGAACTCCTCTACATAGTTTTCCAACTATTCTATGACAAGTTGCTTAGATGGGTAGGTCGGGTAGCTATCAGTGCATGACATCAATAGTAGCTTGCAAAATTGTTTTTTGAGGTGGAGACGAAGTTACGAAGTCCGTCGTATGTTTTTAGTTGTCATAGCGATGCTCTATATTTCGATTTCTCATCAAACACCACATGCGACTCCCTTCTCTCCTTCAAGCACGCCACTACCACCAACCCCGATAGGCCAACATTGGGCCAACACGGATAATGATAAGCTCCAAAACACAACTGCATATTCTCAGAATGCAAACACATGTCCTTATCTTCTCATAATGACGATATACCATTTTCGCACTTATCAGTATCAAATTCACTTCTACATTGTTAAGTTGGGGTCTTGGGGAAATAAGTCTGATAATGCGAAATTAAAGAAATGTTGTACCATGAAATAACCACTACAATAGAAGCAAATTGTCACTATCTGTACAAGCTCACAACAACAGCATCAAACAATGTTTGTTTATCTATCTAAACTCAAAAATATCCTATTTAAATATTAGTCAGTGAGAAGAGATAAATTTTTTTATTTTTTATTTTTTCCGGATGCATAGCTACGTGGAACGTCCAAAAATTATAAAAATATATAATCTTGTCCATGACATTGTTATATACACTTACATCACATTATGTGAACGCAATATAATATTATCCTTGACGCATTAAATTAGACGCAACTTACTTTGAAACTTATAATATCAAAATATTTTCCATTATGTACTAACTGAGAATTCCAAAATGAACAGGACTTTATTTAAGATACATCTTAACCTTAACCTTACCCTCAAAACATAAAGGTGTTAGTCTATGTCTAATATATACTAAAATAGTAATTTCTTTGAGAACTTAACTAAAATTCTAAAATCATATCATACTAACATATATAGCACTTGCAAGAGGGTATTAAAAGCAACAAATAAATAAAAGGAACTTTGATCATACAGGAATAGTTACATGTAACATGTTAGCTTGCGGTGCATTCCAGAGGCCGCAAGCAAATGTAGACTGCATGCATTCACATTACTGCTTCTCTTACTCTACAAAATTTGGTTGGGGTAGACTTACCATAAATGGCCTACCTGGAAATCATCAACCTGAAATTGCAGAGTGATCGATCATCATGAACTAATAATTCCCAGTTCTGTAAATGTATGGCATGTGTTATACTCGAATTGGTTGTCACATTTACTTTTTGCACGCTTTTTAATGAGTTAAAGTAAATGCCATATGTTTTCCAATTATGCTCCTTACTTTTCTTACTTTTGGAAATAAAAGTAATAAAGAAAACAAAAGTCGTAAGGTAAATTGGGAAAAGTAGAATGATGGTGATGTTCAATTTTGAAAAAAGAGACAACATTTTGAGACAAACTAAAAATGAAAGTAAGACAGGTATGAAGTATATCCCTATGTTCAACCTCCATCCTAGAAGGGTAGTTTTCGCTCCTCAAAATTATTATATTTCCTCTTCAGGTCTTTTATCTTCTTGAATGCAGTTTAAAGTACCACCATGTATGTTTCTAGTTTAAATGCCCCTTTGTAAAATGTCTGTCATGACTCTTGAGCATTTGATATGAACATCAATATGTGTAAACTTTCTTTCCAACAAATCTTAAGAGTGATTTTTGGCACTATTCTACTTCATTAACTTTACATTAATGCATTCTTTGTAATTTGTGTAGAATTAAGAATATTTGTAACAAGAAACTTACGAGATTGATGATTCCCTGGATTCCCAACATCTTTGCTGCTGCTTGCTTGCTGTTAATAGGAATGTTCACTGTTTGATTCTGGGGTTAAAATGGGGAAGAAAAAGGAGAGAACAAAGATCACGTAAGGATAGATAAATGGACAAACAAATTTAGAGGTATATGTTACTGAACACTAAGCTCCTGAAATATTTTCTCAGTTAAAAAAATTAAAAGTATCGTATTACTGCTTATTAACTTATTAAGCTGAGGGAAGAAAAGAGATGTATTTAATGGGGCACATACTGCATTCAAGTGCCTATAGGACCAGTTAATTAATATGAATAAATGTGAAATGAGGGCTCTTCATCTTCATGATATTATAGAATGTAGTTCAAAGTTAAAGATTTTTACATTAAGATGCTTGAGAGAGTAAATACATGACTATACACGCTTAAAGTGCCTCCTACAGTTAAGACTACTCAGGACACTTCGTGGTCTAACAAAAAAAAATAGGTTGGGGACAACTCCAGTCAAGTTGGTCACACTGTTGACTTGGTCACTACAAGGTTACAAGTTTTAACTCCCAACGAGAGCCGCCTATTGGCCTTCTTGGTTTGAGTCAATCAGCTATGGATAACCTAAGCTGGTTTACCTCTTTGTGGTGCTTTGCCGGCTAGCGGGCTAGGGTCACAAGGTGGGGTTTACCAGTGCACACCATTGGGTAGTCGTTGCGGGTTTCCCTCACCACCCAAGAAGGAAAAAAAAACAAAAAAACAAAACAAATATACGATGACTGCCACTTACCAGCGTAATGTTGCTTGTGCCTGGTGAAGACCAAATAATTGCTGATATGGATCAGCACAGTTTGGTATTTGTTGCTGGTTAGGATTATGGGTGATGAATGGGTTTAGCATGGGATCGGGTTGGTTTGAGGTCTGAACTCTAGATGGACCTGGCATAGGAACTGTGGCATTGGAAATTGATGGTGGCATAGCAAACCGTGGATTTATCTGTGCTGCTGCAGTTGCATTTGGCAATGACGAACCGGGTAGAAGTTGTGGAAATGAACCATTGCCCGATTCATGCCCATTTCCATGCACATCCCCATGCCCATACTCATACCCATTGCTGGCATATACTGCTGCATACCAGGATACATCATAGGGACCATGCCACATCCATAGACATCATCTGTGAAAAACATTTGGCAATCAAATTCTTAAATACATATGGATATAAATCATGGATATGTAGAAGTCAACTCACAGGGAGATGCTATATGATGACTGATAATAAAGAAGTGGATTGTGAAATCAGAAATCTATAGTCAAGAGCCATTCTGCATTTGAGAATTCTCACTTTATTATGCAACTGGACTTGAAATGGAAGGTCATTTAAGAGCATTTTACTTCTAGATAGTGATATTGAATCAATGAAAAGTGAAGGAAACAAATTTTATTATAGTTGAAATAGGGGAAATAATATTCCATATTACGTAATCTAGAGGTCTCTATTTATACATGTTACAGGAATTTCCATCATAGTAGAAGGAACAACTGTGCTTAAATTGAGATTCAACAGGATAAAGCACCAACATCAAGAAACCTAAAAGTCATCTAATAAAGTAATATCTAATCACAGTAAGCAAACACTCTTTTCTTTGTGTACTATTAGGTAATTTTAGACTGGCGGTAGTAAATGGGTGTAAGATGAGGGAGTCTCGCCTAGGAGATGCAAAACATAGAAAGCGAATAATTAAGGACAAAAGAGTTTCCAGCCATCTTCAAAAGCAGGCAAAAAATAGTCTGGAACATACTTGCACTTGCAATTGTAACGATTTCAAGTACTCAATTGCATCGTCTAACATTGAAGCTTTGTCTGACTGAAATTCAAGAAAACAGTAATATGAAGAGTGTAAATCAGCTTTTCTATAAAATGGCATTTCCAAGGCAGAAACATAACTAAGACTTCAGTGCATCAAAACCTTGTTGCAACGTGGTATGAGTTCCTGCAAAGCCCTCATCTTTTCATTAATCCTATCTCGACGCCTCTGCACTCAACATTGAGAGTTGTGTGTACAGTCAAGAACATGATAAACAATAAAACAAATCAGCAGAATAATCACAAAAGTAAATACCCTTTCCGAGAGATTATGGACTTCTGCAGCACGAGATCTCTTTGTAGCTGAACCACGGGCTTGCTTCTTTGTATCAGCAGACTCTAAGTCAATGTCCTATGATAGCAGAAATCCATTCATTGCATAAATTTTAAGGTATGAGCCACTAATTAGAATACCAAGTTCCATGGAACCATGTTAACGAGTATAGAAAAAGAGAATTTAAGTCCATCCCATCCCTTCACATATGTGAATAACAGTCATTCTTTGGTAATGCAAAATGCACCAGTGAAGAAACCATGTAAGAAGGTGGTGATATTTGATAACTAGAAGCAACTTTTTTGCAAATATCACTCTTACTTCTATGTTTTCACGGCTCAAAAAGAACACATGGAGAAAAATGTTTAACAAACACAAAAATGCTAACAAATAACCAAAATTCAAACAATAAGTGCAGGTAATTCTCTAACATATTACATTTAATGGAAACTTCACATGTAAAATCTAATTTCATATATGTAATATCTATAACAATGTGATGATCACAATATCAGACCATATATGTTATGATATCGGCAAAAAGAAATTTTGTGAAGATTATGCATCACAAGGATGGAGGATATCAACCAGTAAAGAATGCAACCATCAGATTCAGTAGACTTATACTTTCTCCTCTTCTTTTGCTTTTATCAGGATCCAAGAGAATTAGAACTGAGTTACAGCATTAAAAGATTACTTATCCAACAGCGATGTTGTTGGTATGGTTTGTTTTTTAGTAAGTAAAATGTACTATCCTTTTTCAGATTTTTATTTTAAATAAATGGTACTCAACTAAGATAAACCAGTTATATCAATAAACAATCAGCACACTTTTCCACATATGATGTATACTAGGACCAGACTAAACGACATATAACAATATTAATACGAAGGGCAATTAAAAAGCAAAGGAACTCTTGAGTTTCAATATCCTCACCCAGCATCCATTATCAAACAGGAGACCGGACTATAGTCTCTCCCAACAACATTTCACATTCAAGTTAAGAGTGTTACTTAATCTCATTTCTCAAAAATTACTAACAGGCTTTCCTTATTCCTGCATTCTCCTTCTGGCAAACAACATAAGATAATATAAGGCTCCCTTGTTGCACAAAATTTGTCCTTTGCTGAATTATACACCGACAGGCAAAACAAGCACCCAAACCATCCAAAAGATAGTCTTGTACTCTTGTGCGGTTGTGCCAAGTGCAATGAATCATATTTCCAACTTTGTCAAGGACAAAAGCAGGTATCACACTCATTTAGACATAAGATATTTATTATATATAAACTAATAGCAGTTGTTGCGGAAACCCCATAAGAGATATGCTTCACCTTTTCCCTATGCTTATATTCATGTCTAAAGTAATTTGTTACAAGACTGCATCTAATAATCATTCACAAATTAAATCTAGGAATACAAACTTGTAACCACAAGGTCATGAGTTCGAATCTCAGCCCTCTTGGTTTGAGCCGGTGAAACTATGATCAGGCGGGGTTTATCCAGTGCACACCCTCAAGTAGCGTGGCTGCGAGTTTCCCTCGTCACCCAGAAAAAAATTAAATCTAGGCATATCCATGATTAAAAAAATATTTTTTTAAATGCTTGAAAAATCACAAATTATATGGTCATGTCACAATTATGTGTCACATCAATTACAATCTATCTTTGAATACCAAAGTTTGATATCACAAGGCACACAAAGACAATGGCAAAGAAAGAGTATAAAATGACTATTCATTTAGAGGGGTCTCTGTTCATTTTTAATGGCCAAAAATATTCTTTGGCATGTAAAGGAAGGCAGAAATCTTCCCACTGCGTTTGAACAGTAATTTTCTGCAAAGAAAACCTGTCATCTTGAAGGTTTTATACTGTAGCTAGTTGGTAACTCTATGCCTCCATTGACCTAGTCTCATTTGTAGACTTTTGCAGTGACCAGTAAAAACATCTTTCATGGTTTACAATGACACACGTGTCAGAACCCTGATACACTAAGATTCCACGTGTACGCAGAAGTAAGCGTTGTGCCAAATTGCTACCATGCACCGAAAGAAGAGCAAAACTGCTTACCTCACTGTGACCCTCCGTGTCGTCCGTTTCTCTTCCTTTACGCTTCCGATCGTCCGTCGCTGTTGGCGCCGGCTTCTGTGGCGGCTCCGCACTGGCGCTGGCACCTGAGCCGCCGGGGGATGACGTCACCGTCTGTTCACACGTCATCATTTCCCTATTGCCGGTGGACGTGCCGGTGGCTACAGTGCCGCACCCTACATTCCCGCCAGAAACCGGCGCCGCGCTTTCTGCGACGCGTGAAACTAGAGATTCAGCTTTCACCATCGGAGTCTCGTTCGAGTCCACGACCGTCGATTCTCTCGCAGCCTGGCTCGAACTCGAGGGTCCAGGTTCGATCCTAGCCCTAGGCAGCCGCGAAAAATGACCGAAATTCTGTACACGTGGCGCGCCTTCGAGGTCGGCGTTTTTCGCCGGAGGTATAATAGGTGGCCTTGGAGTTGGCGGCTGATGCATCGGAAGATGACGGATCTCAGATACGGCCGGACGGATTTCGCGCGGTGGCGCGGCGGTGGTTGGGGCGGCGTAGACGGGAGCACACGAAGCTGGTGGATACAGCAAATCGGCATAGAGATCACGGTCAAACGAGGGCTCTTCGAGAGGGTAGTGAAGCACGACGCCATCTCATCCTCCTGCATGAACACATGCTGATTCGCCGCCGCTTCTTCTCCCGCCGATCGAATCTCCTTGGTGACAGGCTGCTCAGCCGGAATCGCCGCATCCCCGGAAAAGTGAGATTTATGAAAAGATCTGTGGTTTTGAGTATGCACAACAACTTGACCGTTCTGCCATAGCAGCTCCATGATATCCTCTTCACCCCTATAAAATCAATCAAAACCCCCCAATAACTTCCATCACAAATCCAAACGCAACTCTCACAAACCCGTTAACCACAACAGGTAGGCCGGAGAAGAGAGAGAGAGCAGAAAACTTACATTGCAGACTTCTTATGCCTGGTTAAACCAGAGGAAGAAGTAGCGGCGGGAGGAAGATTGAAGTCCTCATCCATGTCAAAATCCGGAACGCAGTGATTCATCGTCTCTGCAACTCTATAAAAAGCAACTAAAAATCACCTCCTTTTGTTATTTAAAGCTAAAATTCATCATCACTTCCATCCGGAAAATCACGATTATGCTCGGAAGAACAACAGCTAGCTATCTAGCTACCCAGATTCACCGGCCCGCAACAACCCACCGACGATTACAGCCATAGATAAGGAGGTTTTGTTGGGAAAGGAGGAGAGGGGGATCAGATTCAGAGTAGAATAGAGTATAAAAGCTTCTAGCTTAGCTTGCTCGACCCGAATTATAGATTGCTCTGATTAAAGACCAAAACGATTTGGACGGTTTGAAGCTAGCGGACACTGTTTATCTCCATCTGTCCCCCTCCCCACCGTTTCCCATTGACATCTTTTATTTTTTTTGAATTTATTTCTCCTGCATCCATACTTGTACACGCATCTCATCTCTCTTAATTCATCACACTAACGCTCTGCCTATTTATATCCAAATGTTATTTTTAGTACATACAAATATAGATTATGATGAATTGATAAGCATTACTTGGGTAAATTGATTTGATCTTATTATTATAGGGAGTAGTTTTTTATTTTTTTATTTGTTTTTAACTTGTTTTTTTAGTTTCGTCGGACTAATCTTATTTTCACGGGATTTAATCTATAGTGAAGTCAGAATCAATCTTAACTTGCGAACTGCAAACTTGTGAAGGATTGTACCGCACCCAGATACGATTGCACTGCAAGGTCCTCTAGACATGTCTGGGAGCCGTAGCAGGACAATCATGTAGTAGTATTACAGTGTGATCCTTCACAAGTTCGTATGTTAAGATTGGTTAATTCCACAGGATTCCACCCCTAGAATCCAATCTAGACTTTCCAGCATCCTGAACTATTTTTCTTATATATGTTTCCAGTGAGATTTGAACATCCACACTACTACCTCAGTCTGACCTTTAAGTTCGGCGACGAACCTACTTTAAACTCTCCAGAGCTATTACGGTCTATGGAGTATTATTATAGTTGAGTATATGATTTAGCCAAATCAATAATTGATGAATTTGATGCTGACAATCTTTTTAGTTTCTCTATAGATAAAACATCAACATAGGCTAATTTTTTTAAGACTTGATCTTTAATTTTTTGTGATAAATTTTACATATGTGATCAATTTAGCTGCTCATGCGCACAATTTTAAGTTCTCTTTGAATGAATGAGATTAAAGCAATTAAATGGTGTTGATGAAAGTAATATCCACTTCAATTAAACACACAACTGCCATTATTAAAAACAAACATAATTAGTGAATAAAACTATTTCAATCTTCAATTATATTGTCACTCTATATCATATATAACCCATTTAATTTGTAACTTTAAACAAATGTATTTTATCTTGATATAATCAAATCATCAACTATACATCACTTTAGATAGAGTACAAACAGATAAGTTAAGTACAGTGTTACTAGTATCTAATCATATGATTCATATTTAATGAGGGGAAGTGGATTGAAACATCAAATCCACTGCTAAGTTGGGTAATTCAAATTGTAATGATTTTTCTTAATCAAATGCCTATTGGTGGGGCCCAACACAAAAGACAGCCATGTGTACGGTGTATCTATATTCGATTCTTGGATAACATTATCTCATATGCACATATTTAATATGGAAAATGGCAACTGTATTCTATGAATTGAACTATAATTCACATCAGTAATGTGATATTTGGTTCAAAGAATAAATTAAAATAAAGGGAATGGAATAGAATAGAATTTTAACAAAAAATAAAATAAGAGGATGTTGGGTAAAAAGTTGTTAGCTGATTAGGTTTAGTAGGTTTGATTAATTGATAGCATTAACTGGCTGTAAACAAATATTTGATAAAATTTAGCGCTATTTATATGCAAAATAAAACTACTTTGAGCAGTTTTTTTAATTTTTAACATTTTGAAACAATAACTTGTTACAAATTAAAAAGCTAGTCATTCAAATACTCAATTGTTTAATCGAATCAAACAACTAATAGTGATTAAATAAGCTAAAATTAATTAATTAGCTAACTATGATTAATTATCAGATAAGGCCTAAGAAAGTAATAGAATATGAATACTATTCTATTGTCTCGTTCATAAGAAAAATAAACATAATTATTATATAACGATTCATATCCTTGTGTTTGACAGAATTATGGAATAGAAAAAGGTTATAATTTCAATAATCAAAATGTCTCTATTCAAAACAAAACACATATAAAGTTTTAAACGAGCTAATGAGCCATCAGTGCAAATTAGTATAATGAAAATATAATTTCGGAATATCTATATACAATGATAAACAAAAAATAAATAAATAGAAAAAAATATACATATATATGTGCAATACATACACACGAATTCGTGTGTGGTGTGTCTATGTATGTATTTACACATATATGTTAGTGTGCATGAACTTGAAACTTTATCCAGTTTGTGTTGTTATGTCATTACATACGCGTGATATATATATAATATATATATATATATATATATATATATATTATAATATATATATATAATATATATATATAATATTTTTTTGTGAAAATCGACATTATTATACCTTTTAAATCTAACTTCGACAGTCTGCAGTCAAAAGTCTCGGACAAACCTTCCGGAGGGACCTCAAAGACAGTGGTACAAAATAAAGCATATATACAACACCAAAAAGTTTTGGTGAATATATGATATATATATATATATATATATATATATATAAAAGCAAACATATAGAGTATGAAACAAACATAAAAAAAAAAAAAAAAAAAAAAAAAAAAAAAAAAACCGCACCCATACCTTAAGGATGGTGGAAGTCAATCAATTAAGGTAAGAGTTGAAAGAAATCGAGGGATATACATATTTATAAAGGTTTATAGTGGTATTTTTGAAGTAGTAAAAGAATATCTAATGGGCTAGCTCGGAATAGTTAATACCAATGGGCGAATAGCTATTCTCATGGTAAAAGGAATAGTCAATTATGAAAAATTTTATTCTTTGCATAACTCAAACCAAATAGCAGAATAAATGTATTTCATAAAATAATAATTCATTACCAATGCATTATATTATACGTATTGAACGTTACCTAATCAAGTATTTAATTTTATTGATTGAAGAAAAAAGAATAAACAAACATAGTGATACACTCTTTTATTAATCAATTAAATCATGACATATAATAATAGAGTAAAAAATGAAGTAGAAATAAAAATCCTTATAATATACTCATTTAATATTCATCTTATTATAACACTTTTTAAGGGCTATTAGTAAACAGTGACGTCAAACTACTGGTATTAGTTTATGGCTAATGATTGGGGTGCGGTATAAGACTTAAGAAGTATGATTAGTATGCTGAAAATGATTATTAAATAATTTTATAAATCCAGCTTGTGCTAAATAATGAATGCGTGTGGATTTAATTATTGAAATGAAACTTTTTATCCTTTCCCTACAACTTCTCCATCCAAAAATTAAAAACATATATTAGTCATATCAATTATAATTTTTAAATAATTTACTAAAAATGGTATCACCCATATTTCTTTGTCACGAAAAGACAATATTGTAAAAAATTTCTTTTGAATATTACTCCGTTATCCATCTCATTTTATGTCTTGTTGGATTACTGAAAATTGACTAAGTTTATTATTAGTGTATAAATTTATATATATAGAAATACATTAAAAATATTATTAAAAAAAATTAGAATTATTAAAAAAATAACAGGGCGTTTGGTTAGCGTGGGGATTATATGGGAAATGAATTGTAATTCCATGGGAGTTGAATACTAGGAATAAAGTGGGAATTTAAATTTCAGTGTTTTGTTGACAGGAATAAAATTACTGGGAATTTCAATTCCAATGTTTGGTATACATGAGAATTGAAAGGGAATAAGTAGTATTGATGGGGAATATACCCCGGGTACAGGCTCCCGTACGCTCCGTGCTCTCGTTTGGGTCGGGTCAAACGGTTCGGTCAATGTCAACGGTCAAGGTCAAACCCGACTTGGTTGCACTATATAAGGCACTTGACCCTTCTTTTTAGGGGTTCCTCCTCCTCCACTCTAGACTCTCACTCTCTCTAAAAGTGTATTACTCTCTAAACACTCTCCCCTATCTCTACAAACACACAATTATGAATAAAAGATGATCCTTTTGATCTACATTCTGATTGTTACTCTATGTTTTCATACATACGCACGATACCTCCGGGAAATTTCCCATCAAATGGCGCCGTCTGTTGGGACCGAGACAAGAAGCTAATGATCCTACATCAAACTTAAAAGGTATTGGAAAATGACAAAATGGAAGGGATTTGAACCCAATTTGGTTCAAACTGCGAAACTCATTGGCCCCAACACTACACTATTCTATTTCTTAGTTCATAGGCTCAGGTTTATTTGCCCCTTTATAGATCCGGGTGGAGAGGAGAGGCGAAGAATTCTTTTGCAGATGAAAGTAGCGGGAGCTGTCACAGCAGAAGGGAGACATGCATGCCGTTCGCCGGATGAACAAGGTTCTGAGGTACAGTGTCCCAGTCATCACTACCATCCCTTTTCTACGCTAGAGGCTTGATCGCCGGGACACAACCACCATGCTTCGTCGCGTTCTTCATCGCCACTTTCAAGTAAATATTACCACATAACCCAACAGTGCTGAAGAAGCCTACTCCCAGTTTCAGTCAACGACTCAGCCGGAAATCCAACCAAGAAAGAACAGCAGAACAGGTTTATAACCAGGCAGACCCCCGGTTCGGTTCATGCATGGAATCATCCGCATAGCAACTGCGGCTGTGAGGCTCGGTTAGCTCCATCATCGCCATCATGCTACTCGCCGGAGGGGTCTGCTTCGCCGTTCGCAAGGTGAATGGATTCACCATCCGCCATCCACCCACTGGATCCAAAGTTTGAATCAAGGAATATAAAAAAAAAAAAAATTATGTTGCTGCAAGAGGGGCGCTGGCACCCTCATATCTCGGTCTTTCACCATCCTAAATTCCACGATCGGTCACCCGCCCATCAAGCTCCACCGCTGCCTATGTGGAGTTCCACTGAACTCAGAGTCGTTTTTCCCCGACAAGTTACCGTCGTCGATTTGCTGCCTTCCATCCATTTGGATCAAATCCGCCATGCAATGCCGGAGCAGAGCTCTCATATCATCACCCAGACCACAACATTATATCACCAGATTTCCCTTCGCCATGATTTTATCGCTATTTTGTCTTAAGCGGTGTCTGCTTGTAAGGCCTCCCTACTGCAAAAATATGTTGTACTATGTTCAATGTTCAACAGCCCCAAAGCAGCAGCTTCAAAGCTCACTTGGTTCGCATGCAAGGAGAGCGCAGAGGATGGGCTGTGGAATTGGAAGAAGGCCGAATTGAGGAAATGGCATGCATTCTGGTTGGTGGTTCTGGTGAGGTGGAGTGGAGTAATGTAAAAGCAAAGAATGCAGAAAATTAGCTTAAATGCATGCATTTTGATTGGTGGGGTGGTGGTGAAGAAAGAGAAAAGAAATAATAATGAGGCTAAAGCGCTGCTACGTTTAAGCTTCCCGGGCAATTTACAAGCAGGGAGGATTCTCGGGTGGCTAGTTTCAACCGCGAAATCTCCAGAGGTGACCGCAAGAGCACGCTCCAACCATTATAAACTCCGTCGGCCGGTCGAAGTAACCAAACAGGATTCCGACTCGTCCCGCAAGTTGTGTGTTTCCCTGGACACACCGGTCATAATAACTGCAGCAGCAGAAGCAAACAGTGGCGGCGACGAATCTCTTCTACTGCTCCGCCGCGACGGGTTTGTCCCCTCCGAAAGATCACACGGACTCCACCCCGCCGCGCAGCGCCAAAGCCAGAATATTTTCCACCGTCTCTAGCCTCCGGTTAACTGCGGGGGCAAGGGGCGATAACCCTTCACCATCTCTTCGTCAAAGCTCTTCTCCCTCTCTCCGATGGCCATGGTGCATGCCCGCTCATGGTTTGGCGCGAAGGGAGGATGCTGACGTTGTTTCTCGCAAACTGGGCGGTGGACTAAAGAAGACCACTTTCTGCTCTCCGCACAGGACTTTGTGCTGGATTTCCTAGTCTATCATGCACAAGATTTACTTGCCACCTCCAGTTGTATGGATCAGGTTTGCTGGGGAATTCACTCCTTGAAAGGGGGGGGGGGGGGGGGGGGGGGGGTTGATCATACGTCTCTACATGCGATCGCATCCTTAGATCTTGCTGAGGCCAACCCTTGACTTGGAGTCGCTCTTGTTGCTGGGTTAAGGCCGAGTTGGGTGGCAAACTCGGTTGCTATAAACGAGTTGGTAGCCCCGAGTCAAATAAGTCAGTGGCGGGTGGGTGGTGTACTAGGAGGTGCCAGAGATATTGCTGTCTCCGATCTTTGGCCTTGCTTAGGGTAAGGACGTCATTCCCTGAGCAGGTTGACGTGATGGCTTGGTCAGGTGGGACTGGTCCTGGGTTCTTAGTCTCTCTGGTGGGAATTGGGTGACTTCCCTTCGGATTTCCTTGTCCCAGTTGCTGGCTCCCCGGCGCTGGCTCGCTTACTCTGTCTGCTACGCCTGTCGAACCGCGGCCTTGGATACGGCTTCCTCCCGGCGGCTGTTCTGGCCCTCTCGTGCCTGTTTGCCACGGACTTCTCGGGTCGGGTCCAGGGCCTGCCTTCAAGCGACCTTCCGTGACTTTGCATCCTTCGGTGGGTTACTCAGCTTCGGCGCAGCTCCCGAGGCGGACGGTAGTCGCAGACGCCTGTCTCCTCGGGGTATCCTCTCCTGCCGTGCGCGACCCTCGGCGGCTCTGCCCCTTCGCCTTCGAGTGGGAGGGGAACCCGCTCTCCTTCGCTGCTGTCGGCCTTCCCAGCTGTGGGAAATGTGTTCTCGTAGCCGGTCGTGCGTGTTCCGTAGCCGCCTTCCCAGCTTCGACAGCTCCGCGGACTCTGATATCGCTACGGCGTCAAACATGCGGCCACCAGAATGTGGCATCATGGTCGTCGCAGTAGCAAGGAGGGATCGTCGAATTGGGTGGTGCCTTCGGGCATTGCGGTTGCCTGAGGCGAAGTACCCTCTCGCTCGAAGGGTTCCCGATCCTAGGCTCTGTCGAGGGTCGTCGCGCCGGCATCCTTCTTCCGGCTCGAGAATGCGTGGGTGGCTTGGTGTCGGCCGAGACCTGGTGGCTGGATTTCCAAGTTCTCGTTTGTTGGTAAAGGGTTGGGAATGGCAGCTCACCTACCGTGCTGGGGCAGCTTGGGTCGAGAGGCAGTCCGGCAGAGGTGCTGAGCTCCAGCGAACTTCCTGAGGTGGGTGTCGCTCGGCCTGGCGATTCCTCGCGGTCGTCGTTTCCTCTTGGGTGCCAATCCTGGTCCGGAGCTGACCGAGGTCTGGACCTCACTTCCATTCTTGTGTTTTGCCTCCCGTGTGATGGCAGCGCGATACACTGCACCGGGAAGAGTCTTTAATGCTCGCGCCTTTCACAGGAAGGGACGCAGGGTAGGAACAGCCGGGCTGAGCGGCCCCGGCAGCGCCGTAATGTGTAGGCGCCCTCGTGTCCCACGAGACATCCCCGCGTCACCCCCTCGCCCGCGCGCCCGGCCGCGCAGCGTGCCTAAACTCCTACTGCCTCCTAAGTCCGCTGAGCGAGCTCTCCAAGCGCCTACGCGTCTTACCCAGCGTTTCCGGGTCTTTTAGCACGGCCGCTCACTCCGGTACCCGGCGCCCCAACCTTACGCCGCCCTTGATACGTCAACCTCCCGGGCGCAACCCCCCGGACTGCCCTTTCACAGAACTGGTGTGCTCCGCGTCCATGAACATTACCTCAGATCCGGACCAGGGTGAGCCGAGTCCCCATTAACCAGGTCCCACGGAGTAAAAGCCAAGCGGTCGTCGGGGGTGCCTACTCGGCCGGCCACACCGGCGCTACGACGCAGACGCGCCCCGAGCGTGCCACCGGCTAGACACCGTAACTACCTCACGCCTCCCCTCAAGAACGCCGTAATGCCCTCACCCTCGGCGACGCAAGGCCCGAAGCGGGACACTTATCTGACCGCCCTTCCTAGGCGCTCCACGCAGCGCGTCTAGCGCGCCGCTCGCGCCCAGTGGACTTAGACCTCTTTCTGTGCCGAAAGCCAACCATGAGTACTCTTTGGTCAGCAAGAGACTCTGTAACCCACCTCCAACCCCGCCGCGTTGAAGGACTAACACCGATCCACGTACCGACGGACTACCCGTCTACTACCCTACCCGCGCCGCGCGGCGGCCGGCGCGCGCCGGTCACCGCGGAAACCACCTTTGAGCAGCACGATATACGCCCTCCTTAGGAAACGCTTACGCCCCCCCCTTTTAAACCGGCGCATAGCCCGCACCGTGACACGATAGAGCTAAGCACAGAGCACACCAGTGCTAGTGACCAAGGCATACACAGTGTTCACGCACCAGACCGCCGAAGCACCCAGGATAAACCCACGCTAAGCACAAGCGCTGAATACAGCCGCCACCTGAACCCCACATCAGCGCTAGCGTAGGGGTCGGTCGCCAGCATCAGCCAATCCCCCGTGTCCCATTCCCAGACAGCACTCCTAACGCAACGAACGGTCAATCCATATCTCAGTCAACAAGCACCCTTCGTTGCTGCCGACAGGACCCGGAACTCTGCGATGCCATGGCGGCACCGAGCGACGGGTCGCGCCCAGGTCCATAGCTCGTGACATGGCCCCCGCACCGCACACCTGCGCGGTATCCTCAAACACGGAGGGGCTCGACTCGCAAACCGACCGACTGGACGCTAGCTCAGTGCATACATGTTTGATCGCAACAATCCCGACACTGGGCCGCCGGCCAGCCCCACAGAGCTATGCCATCTGCAGCGCACGCAGTGCGAAAGTATGGAATCCGCAGCTCAACGTGTCAAAACACCCTTCGAGTCGCCACCACACCCGACCGCTCGCGTACCGGCAGCACCAACGAGCCCATCAGTTTGGACCGCCGCAGCTTCGGACACCAGCAGCGTCCACGCGAGATGACCCAATCGAGTCGCCACTCGATGGGGTATCATCGCAACCATACCGACATAACAAGGCACCATGCAAAGCCCACATCTAGACACATCTGGCGAAGGGCGAGCACAAAGTCATACGTATAACAACCTACTTGCTCTGATCCTTCCACATGCACATCAGCTGGACGGCCTACGTCCCGTACCGAGCTGCATACACGTTCGTCCTCGACCTACGGGTCCGAACCGAGATGACCGGAGTCTCAGCTCTAGCCATGCAATCATCATGCCCGCGCGCTGCGGGCATGAACTCACTAAACCTACGAACGGTCAACCCCAACAGATAGGCCAACCCTAGCGACACGACAGCCTGGAATAGGACGGAGGTCTGTTGGCGCCCACCAGCCCATCCGGGCCGATCGGGGCAGAACCACTCAAACCGGGGACCGGAAGCCGGTGCGGGGGCGAACATTCCGCGGGCGTAGCGGATGGGTGGGGGGCCACCGTCGGCCTGCCGGCGGTGTGTACTGTTCGGCCGCGGTCGCGCGGCACCTGACGCTCGCGGCTGCGCTGCGGACCCGCCCAAACGACCGGTGGGGTAGTGGCCGGCTGTCCGTACCCCGCCCTATCGCCCGCACCTGGACACTGGTCTCATCACACCTAGAGCGCCCCGCGGCAACGCCTTCGTCGCGGGAACCCGACGACACTGCTGTTAGGAGCCCTTTTCAAACTTAACTCTAGGCCGCACAACTCCCTAGAAAGTCCTCACAGCGGTCAATACAGAAACCGTACGGCACAATACCACCTTATCATCTTCCCTTAAACATCAGAATCCAAGACACAACGACTCGCGATTTCCCCACCCGGCCTCAACGCAGACATAATACAATAAATACACTAGGCTCTCTAATCACTTTTAATAATCACAAGAATAAGGATTCGTCGTTCTAATTATACAGATTCGGTAAGAACACACATAAGGCGATCAAGAACACCATACAATTATGAAGACATACTACCGGCCCTGACTGCGCATCAAGAAACTCCACAGTAAGGTCGACTCAAGGCACTCCACATAAGTCCATCAAGACACGACATACACTCGCATCAGCGCAACCTCGCCCTCCCAAACCACGGATTATCAACGAATCCCCCATGGGGACATCACTCAATCATCAATCAATATTCATCACAAATCCGCAATATACACACTCACTATACTGGGGAAACCTAAAGGGGGGAAATCACTACACTACTGAAAATAGGTTTTGTTGAAATGGGCTTAGCCTCCTTAGCCTTATTGATGTACTTGGCTATGAAGGGGTCTTTCTTAAGCTTTCTTGATTTCCTGGTTTTCCTAAGGGCAATTCCTCTGGAAATCGTTTGGTGCTGACGAGCGACGTTCAGTTCCCGTCGGTGGCGGAATTTCTAGAGTGTCCATTCCTAAGTTCCCTACTTTTACCCTACTACCTGTTGGGGTCCTACATTCCTTCGCTGGCTCAGGATTCGCGCCCTTTAGATGCGGGGGCCATGACCCATGGCTGGGCTCTATGCTAATTTAATTATTGTGAGTAGTATCATTCTCTTATTGGGTAAGTGGTACATTGATCGTAAGCTGTGCCTTCTAGGGATCCGTAACACCGGGTGTTCAGATACTTTCCATCTTTCGCTGCCGCCTGCCATCTTTACTTTATTCTCGGAATTTAGTATTAGTCAGGCCTGTGCATCCTGATGTTCCAGCTCAGGTGTGGCATTAGCAACCCCGTGAACCCTTGGTGTTTACAACTGCTTCTATTTGGATTCTAATAGACGCCTAATAGCCTTTAGTATCATGCAGATCTTTAAATTTTAAAATCATCGGGCGTTACAGCGAGGTCAGTCTGAATGACTCCCTGGACCAGATACCTCCTCTCACCGCAAGGACGGCATGTGCATAACGTTTACTGTTACACCCAGAGTTTTTAAAGGCATTTAAAACTTACCAGTAGAACAAAGATACTCATCCTCATTAAATCTCCAAAATAATACCAGCGTTCCGGGTGCTATGCACACGTGGGCCGGGAACAAGTGCACAGGTAACTAACTAAATAATCCCTCAACAGCGTAATGCATAAACGTGGACGCAGGCCCGAAAGAGACACTATCGCCTACCCTTCTGACCTCCCCAAGTTCTAGCGCGCGTCCAGCTCGCACCTTAATTTTCTGTGCCTGAACGCCCAACTCATCACGTCGATGTTCACCGCAGAGATGCGCGGTGAGCCCACGTCCAACGCGTTGAACTATACATCATATAGAGGTATCATATACGATGCTAACCCGAAAACCACTTTGAGCATCTGCGATATATCTACGAACCCTAGCTTTAAAACCGGGAATGACTCGACAGATAAGGCTAACACGACAATGTTATAACCAATCATATCAGTTCACCAATGAGGCAAACAGAT
>VALG01015268.1:13128-30767 GCA_009835305.1 Ipomoea purpurea | reverse complement strand
CTCCCACAATTCTTGTGTAACTTGCAAGTGTCTAACCCAGGAACGATTGTCGAGATGGAGTGTATTACTTCCGAACTACGTGGTCCTGAATACATACATTTCAAGTATGCATTCTGGGCTTTCAAGCCGGCAATTGATGGATTCCGGTCCTGCGTCCCAGTTATTTGTATTGATGGTACACATTTATACAACCGATACAAAGGGCATCTCCTTCTAGCATGCAGATACACTGCAAACAAAGAAATATTTCCACTAGCTTATTCAATAGTTGACTCGGAAAATAATGCTAGCTGGACTTGGTTTCTAAGACTACTCGCTGAACATGTCTTCCCCGATTACGATTCAATGTGCATCGTTTCGGATAGACATGCTGGAATTGTTGCGGCATTTAAGGACGCCACACAATTGCATGGCCGAGTGAAACGCAGGTATTGCCTTAGACACCTTCGGAGTAATGTCCTAACAAAGGTCAGCAGAAATCGGTGATTACGTAGATTGATTTGGGAAGCTGGTACTGCTGTTACAACAAATCAATTCAATCAACACATGCAGACCATCCAGCAACATTGGCCAAATGCATACAACTATCTGTCCGCACTCGATGAAGAGGCGTGGACATTTTGTCACGATGGGGTCATCGGTACGGCATTATGACAACCAATCTATCTGAGTCTTTTAATAACTCTATTAAGAGTTGCAGGATGTTACCTGTCACGGCAATCGCACGAATAACTATTCACAAGTTACGAACAATGTTTGCCGATAGGCGTACTGCAAGGGAGATGATGCATCAACAACAAATTCTTTTCACGCCTGATGGAGAAAATTGATCCAGGGAACGACCCAGGGTATGTATTTATACGATCAATAATCTCCCTAAGAAAAATATATGAATATTATGAAGTGATGATTGCAGGGAATCAATAAATAATAGAGACACAAGATATTTAACGTGGAAACCAATACGGTGAAAACACGAGCTTTTTGGGCTAAGCCAAGCGAAATCCACTAAGTTGTAGGTGCATGTAGTATACATCCACATAGATGGCCATGGCCATGAGATAGAAGAAGTAGAAGGGGTTATTTAAGAGAGAGGTTCTCATTTGAGACTGGCGTGACCCATCCTCTGTCTTCCTGAGCCTTTATATAATATATTTGGGCAGTTGTAACTTCCCGTAGTCTTTCCTCTTTTCTTGTCATGATGACCTCTTCTCCTTGACTAATATATTATTATTATTATAAATAAATAATAATACATAATAATAATAATATATAATAATATAATAAATAATAATAATAATAATATGCATGCATATTATATATTCACAATGAGTCCCCACTTTCTTAACCGCAAGTCTTTTTCGATATAAGAAAGTAGAAAAATAAATGTTCACCGATTAAAAATGATAACACTCAGAGTGAATCCTTAATGAGCAATGTAGTCAGGACTACATGCTGCGCGCGGAGCACCAAGGTTTGTTTGGCGCGGGGCACCAAATTAAAATATGTTATGTGCGCGGAGCACCAAAGTTTTGACTTCCAGCTCGGAGCATTTGAAGATGATAATGAGACTCACGATCAAGTACACGGAGTACCTAGGGGTTCATTGCGGTCATCTCCTGTAATTGACATATTTTGACAAAATGATTAGCGACATGCACATTAGTATTTTTAAAATATAAAATTAAAGTTGAAGATAGGTACGGAAATCTTTATCTTCTTTTAATTTATTGTGACCAACACCGAATTTATTCGATGAAACCATAGTTGTAAGAGGTAGCACGGAGCTTACCCTATAATTTAGGTGGCAACGCAGGGCTTGCTTTGCAAGATTTGGTTGCTTTCAGCTAAAGATTCATGAAAGATTTGGTTGCTAGAGAAAATGAGTCAAAATGCAAGCATTGAAAGATATAATGACACTCCTTGGCATTTACGGCGTTGCTATAATTTCTGATACATGGCTCACGATCTGCACCATCATTTTCACGTCAACTTGGCAAAACGAACATGCAACTGCGGCAAGTGGAACGTGGTGGAATACCGTGTGCACATGTGATACAGACTTGTATTCCGAAGGGAGGCATTTACAATTTGTGCCACAAGTTTACTCCGTCCAAACTACAGGAATATTTACGCAGGTAATCTATCCGTTGGTTCGAAAATACTCAGTGCAAAGTCATATCACTTACCTTCCACCTATTAAACGCCTAAGCGACGAACACAAAGAGGCCAACGACGAACAACAAGATTTCCATGAACATGGACTTAAGCAATTGTAGAACAAAATGTAAGTATTGTCGAAGGCAACCTCTCCTTTGCAATGTCCAAATTAAAAAATCATTAATAAAATCGAATGTTTTACTTCAACAGTCGTTATTATTATTTTTTTACTTACAAGTACATCAAAATAACACTTTTAATTAATAATATCATAAAATATTTTAAATCTACATATATATCAATTTTTTTTTCGTCTGACTAGCAATCAGATGAATTCTTGCTACAACCACACAAAATGACAAACTAAGTGTTAAACAACAGTCCTACTAGGACTTTGCTCAAAACAAAGTTGTAAAAGTCTGACACGGAAAAATGTGAATAATATGTTATATTTAATTTAATTACAACATTGCTAAAAACAAAGTCCTAAAAGTTTGACATGGATAAAATGAAATAATATAATATATTAAATTGAAATACAACATTCTAATACGAAACCAACATACACTGCATATGTAAAATGAAAAAAAAAAAATACGGAAGCTTAAATCGCTAAGGCGCATAACAACTTTCTATGGGAGAGAAATGCACTCCACAAACACGATTTTCCTTGCTTGGTAACCACTTTCCATGCAGAGACATTTTGGAATCCCCCATAATTTTTTTGTTCATTCGGGGTTATGATTCATCGTGGGGCGGGTGCGGGCTAACCCGCTGGCTTCGGCCCACTTTGACACCCCTAGGTTTCACATCACTTCTATAATAAAGAATAGTTTTCAACAGTTCAGACTAATGTTTTTTATCAGGCTAGCTCGTTCGGGCCATAGCCCTGTCGATTTCGGTTTTATCAGGTCGGCCCATCGGGTTCGGGCTTGCACCGATTGGTTGGCCTATGTTGGACTATAGTAGTTTTGACACGTTTAATCCTGCACTTTTAAATTGACCACTCATGGTCTTTTGAATTTCAAATTATTTTCATCTATAGTCTAACATAACCGTTCATGTCCTTTTAATTTTAAAATTTAACTAGTCGTGGTCCTTCTAGAAGGATCATAGTTGGTTAAAATTTAATAATTGAAAGATTGTGAATAGCTAATTTGGAGTACGAAAAGACCATAATTGATTGTGATTTGATAATTGAAAGATCATAAATAATTAATTTGGAATACAGATGTACCATAAATGACTAATTTAGACTACAAATAATAACAATTTAAAGGACTTAATCAATTTAAAAGTATTGGACATAAAATTACTATACTCAAGAGGCAGATGATATTAAAAATCCTTAATTCCCTCGAATCCTGCTACTGCGACTCTTCTCCAACTATACTATCAGCAATTCAGCAGGGTAGGGTGGCGCGAATGTTTCTACTGATTCCATGATCAAACTACGATCAAAACTACTCAAGTGTAGATTCGCGATCATCAATTCCACATCCAAATCATACCACACTCGCCGGACTCCTCCTAGGCGACCTGCCTCAGAGCCGCCGCCAAGGCCGAGAAGGCTCCTTCAGCGCAAGCCAATACCATTCATCGATGATCTAAAACAAAACCCATCACCCAGAACATCTCCTCTCCCTCTTCCATGATTACCGGAAAATGGGCTTCAAGCATTACTACCCTTCCTACTCTTCCCTCATCTACAAACTCGCCAAGTCTCGGAACTTCGAAGCCGTCGATACCCTTCTTGCTTGCCTTAAAACCTACAATGTCCACTGCAGAGAGACCCTTTTCATTGGGTTGATTGAGCACTACGGAAAATGTGGGTTGGTGGAGAAGGCGATTCATCTTTCCGCGAGATGAAGGAGTCTTTCAACTGTGTCCGCTCAATACAGTCCTTCAATACGCTTCTCAATGTGTTGGTGGAGAATGGCAGGCATTGCGAAGCTTATGACATGTTCAAGGGTTCTTGGAAGCTGGGGTTTCGTCCAACTCGGTTTCTTTTAATATCATAATTAAAATGTATCTGGAGAAGGGCGAACATGAAAGGGCACGCCAAGTGTTTGATGAAATGCTCGAGAAAGAGGTGAGCCTACTGCCGTGACGTACAATTCTCAGATTGGGTTTTTGTGCAAAAGGGGTGAGTTTGAAAAGGGAAAGAGTTTGTTTGAGGATATGGTTAGGAAAGGGACAAAGCCGAATGAGGTCACCTATGCTTTGCTGATGGAAGGGTTGTGTTTTTCGGGGAGGTACAAGGACGCCAAGAAGTTAATGTTTGATATGGAATACCAGGGGTGTAAACCAAAGGTTGTTAACATGGCGTTTTGGTGAGTGATCTTGGGAAGAGAGGCAAAATCGAAGAGGCAAAAAGTTTGCTCGTTGAGATGAAGAAAAGGCATATCAAGCCTGATGCTGCAATCTACAATATGCTGATTAGTTATTTTTGCAGAGAAGATAGAGCTGCTGAGGCTTACAGAGTTTTGGTTGAAATGCAAATTGCGGGTTGCAAACCAAATGCCACTACATACAGGATGGTGGTTGATGGGTTCTGTAAAGCAGGAGAATTCGAAGAAGGTTTGAAGGTTTTCAATGCAATGTTGATGAGTGGCCATTTCCCACGCACTGAAACACTTCGTTCTCTAGTAATGGGCTTATTTGACTGCAGGAAGGTTGATGATGCATACTTTATTTTAGAGGAAATGGCAAAGAGGAAGAAGATGTTTGATTTTGAGTCATGGGAAGCGATAGTCAAGGATTCCTGCACTTGTGACAAAGCATTCAATAATCATATAACTGAAATTGTGTCTTCTAACTAATGGAATTGTAGAATAACATAACTCTATCAGGCTCTGAGGCTCACAACAAGTTAGCTGATTTACTGATTGGTTGGCCTAGGTTGTGAGTCTTGGCTTTTGGAGCTGAATGATTGCTTGAGCATCTTACCAGCCCACATTTTCAAAGTTTGATGGTGATCAAAACACCTCATTTGGTTTCTGTTCATTTGTTGTCATGGTGATGTACAACATTGCCTGGATGGTTTTAATGCCAGGCATCCATGATGAGTATGGAACAACAATGGAATTCATTAGGGAGCAGCTGGAAAGAGTTTTAAAAGCCTTCAAATATGGCGTTGATAAGTGAAGACGGCAAATTGTGATGCTTCATTTTGGATATGTTTTTTGGGATATGCCCTACTGGGGATTTTTATTGACAAGAGGACAACTCCTTAAACTTATCAGAATTGACCTGGAAAACTTTTCTATGAAGGATTGCCACAACCCATAAGGGCTTTAATATTACTGACTGCAATGTGGTCCAGGTAAAAGTGTAAAACTCATCTGCAATATAGGCCAATAAAGTGGAGATATATGCACTATGGGGTATACGTAGTTGTTAGCTGATAAGCTATAACTGATTGGGTTAGTGGGTTTGACTAGTTGATAGCATTAGCTGATTGTAGAAAGATGTTTGGTAAATTAGCTGTTAGTTATTAGCTGATTACATGCAAAATGGCTTTCTCAAAAAGCTAATCGAAAAAGTTGTTTTGAGCAGCTTTTTGAATTTTAATGTTTTGGAGCAATAAACTGTTACAAAAAGTTGAATAATCAAACTCTCATATTGGCTGTTTAACCAAATCAAACCACTAATAGTGGTCAAACAAATCAAAATTGACTGATAAGCTAACTGTGTTACCAAATATGGCCTATATATGTTGTTATGTTGCTACATTCTTTTCTGACATTGTAGTAAAATAAATATAGTGGCATGGGTAATTTCCTGTTGTCATTTGTCTTTGGAATGTTACTAATCCCAGGTTTGTTTTGAATATTGTGGCATTGGTAAATGGTAATTCCTATTTTGAGTTAGTGATGAAAATGGAAGCACAACTGGCTTTTATTCCCTACTTTTTGTACTCCCTTTATGATTAAATTTATATTCCTTACCTAATCCCAATTACTACTTTAATATGAAATGATTTTTGCATGTCCTCCAACAAATACACTTGAGACAGTGGAGATGTATATACCTAATTCATCTCATCAACTCCACTAATGCCTTATTCTGAATGATTTTGCATCGAACTTGCAGGTATATATATGCATCTGTCGAGGCGCTAGTGTTCATCAACTACATTGTTGCAAAAAATTTACTGAAGCATCAGGAAAACCTTAAACGCTCTTCCATTGAAGATGTCGACCAAAAATCTATTCAAGAATGTTATTGTTTCACTTGTTCTGGCACTGACGTTAACTGCTGCTGCTGTTGTGTCAGGTCGAGTTCTAGAAGAGGAACCCGTTTCCCCAGGTGTTGAACCTGAAACGCCTGCCTCGGTTGCCACCCCGGTTTCTGGGGTTACAGCCAGCGGAGCGTCTCCCACTGGTGCTGGTGCAGCTGCAGCCGCTGGTTCTGGTGGCGATGGTGGTGAAGGTCCTGATGATCATATATTTTCCTTCTTTATGCACGATATTCTTGGTGGATCGAACCCCTCTGCTATAGCTGTTACCGGATTGTGACCAATCCTGCTGTGAGTGGGCAGGTCGCCTTTGCAAAACCCAACGGTGCAGTCCTCGCAGTGAACAACGGTGTTGATGTCAATAACGCCAACAGCGGAATCATCAGCAACAACAACATCCCGTTCCTTACTGGCCTCAGCGGAATCACAGGCAATGCCATTCAGAACAATGGGAACAACAACAACAACAACATAATAGGAGGAGGTTTTGGATTCCCGGCCTTGAACATGGCTCAACTGGCTCTGGAATCACCTTCCAGAAGCTCATGTTCGGCACCATGACAGTTTTCGACGATGAATTGACCGAGGGGCACGAGCTAAACTCCGCCTCGTGGGAAAAGCTCAGGGCTTTTACATCGCAAGCTCGGAAGACGGAACCAGCCAGACCATGGCATTCACCGTCATGTTTCACAGTGGTAGCTACTCCGATAGCCTTACCTTTTTCGGGGTTCACCGGATTCGTGTCTCGGAATCTCACCTTGCTATCATGGGAGGTACCGGAAAGTATGTGAACGCCAAGGGATTCGCGACGGTGAAGACGATTCCGGCTGCACCCAACCAGCAGGAGACTGATGGAGTGCAAACTGTGCTGCATATCACTGTTTATCTTGCTTATTAAATGTGCAGTGTGTTATGTGTGTCTTCTTCATCTTTGGCTATGGCTTCTGTAATCTTCTTCCATGCTTTCTGTCATACTATTTGTTACACTACTTAACAAGTTTCTAATGAATCACCAAATTATTCTGTTTTGTTTTTTGTGAAATTTCCATTGTTTCAGCTCTGTCAAACTGCCAACTCCATTACTCCAACTATCTGATTCCTCTATTCCTTTATTTATTTTTAAATAATAACTCAAGTTTTATGACTTCATTGGACTTCATGCACCCGCTATCAGGCCCAAATTGTACACTCACCTTGTCGCTAACCAACTAAAATTACGTGGAACACAGGTCAAAATGAGTTCGTTAAATTTTATGAGTTAGAATAATGTATTTTATGTGTTATAATAATGTACATTATATGTTAGAATAATGTACTTTATGTGTTAGAATAATAAAACTTATGGAATAAGATAATATACTTTATGAGCTAGAATAATGTAATTATGAACTATAAAAATATATGCTACGGTGGATCGCATGAAAAAAAATTACGCCGAAATTACATCTGTGTGGACCACGCTAGCCAATGCGAGGCTGATTCCTATATCCCTAAAACCATTACCTTAGTAATTGCATTATTCGTAAGATAACTAAATTTTTTTTTTTATTACATTAGAATTAATTACTAGTGTATATATTACTTATCTTTTCAAGATTATTGTGGCTGGCCTTTGGTAAACAACTTTTAAACAATTAAAATAAGTGTTTGGAAACACTAATTTGAACTTTGAAGGTGTTTTAACTGGAAATTTTATAAAATATTTTGCTGATTAATTTTATTTTAATTTTGTTATTTGATTATTATTATTATAAAGAATATTTTTAAATTTAATTGTAATATTATTATTATTATTATTATTATTATTATTATTATTATTAAAATAAAATATACACATTCCTTTATAAGTTTTTTTTTCATGTTAACCAATAATATTAAATAACTAATTTTATTACCTATCATTTATAAATACTTAATACAATCTGTTAGTCAAAATTAATAAAATAGATTTAATTCTTATTTACTTCTGACCAAATTTCAAGCAAGTGACTTATTTTGAAGGACAAATTTGATATTTTCAATTCCTTTTTGATAAATGTAAGAAAAAGAAAAATTAATGAAAATAACAATTATGTTCTTTAAAATAAGTCACTGGTGACTTAGAAATTAGGTCGAAGGGATCAAATATGACAATAATTTAAAAGTCATGGGACCAAATATGAATAAATTAATAGTTGATGATCAAATATGAAAATGAAAAAAAGTTCAAAGCAATCTATTATCCGCTAACTATTAACAAATTTGTTATTCACTAACCGCTAATTAACGAACAAGTCATTCTTGAATGTTTTCTCCTTGTTTGATCTAATAAAAAAAAAATCAAATATCATGAAGACTATGATCTCACCAATGTGCTGAATGTGTAACTTGCGATTTACCTCTGCAGTGATTTTAGGAGTAAATTTTATGGATTTAAAATTAATTTGACAAAACTGAGATCAACTCATTTCTAAAAAATAAAATATTACAGTAGCAAACTAATACGGAGTAACAAACTGTCAATCTTAACAAATTTTAGACATAATTATCATAAATAAACATTTAGACACAAAATAAATAAATAAATAAATAAATAAATCAACCCAACCGGACACGCTGCTTCTCCTTTTCTTCTTCTCCTTCTTTGCTCACTTGAACTATTCGGCAATAACCACAAGAATTGCAGCTATGAACGCTCCCGTTAGTATGTACTTCTCTCGCTTCCTCTCTCTAATACATTTATTTGCGGTATACGTATACTCAGTGTGTGTATTTATATAGATAAAGATGCAGAACTTTTTTGCTATCTTATCCCAACTCCCAAGTACTCTAAAGTTTCTTATGTCTACCGTTTTCTTCTGTTATGCCATTCAACAATTCGACGTTTTTGTTGACGTTTGGGTGTTTAATTGGTAAATAGATTGCAATATAAATATAAAAGACTGCAGTACTGCACTTTTGGGGATTTTTTAGAACTCTTTGAAAGGGAAATGTTTGGGAATTATTAAGTAATTGGGATTTTTATTTTTAAAATTCAGTCTGTGTGCAAAAGTTGGAATTTTACTTAAAGATTGAATTAATTCTGTTACCCTCCTAGAAAAATAGAAGTTTGAAAGTATATCAATAATAAGAGGATGAAAATCAGTAGGAAATTAACTTTTCACCGGATAGAGTGCACTATGGAAGTATGGATTTTCAAGAAGCTTGCTTTAATCACTAAATTTGAAAAGCCTCGTTTTTTTTGTCAATGAACTTAAATGTATGAATTAATTAAGAAAACTTACTTGTGAATTACTGATCTCCTTGTAAATGTGCTTGGTTTTCACAGTAGTCAATGGTTTTGATGATTATATACCAATGTTGTAGAAGGCGTTAGGCGCTAGGCGCTAGTCGGGCGCCCGGGGTGCCTAGCGCCTAGGCGGCCGAGTAATATGAGTATATTGGCTCTACTTTTCCCACTCGGGGCTGGGAGTCGTTAAACTGTTATAATCCCCTAAATTAGTCAACTGCATATGTTAGATGGTTAGTTGAGTAAATGGCGGGAAGAATATAGAAGAGGAGTAGCCGAGCAGGCAAAAAAACCACTTGCCCGAGTTGGGCACCAACTCAACCAAGTTAGGCGCTCAACTCGACCGAGTTAGGTGCCCAACTCGGCGCCTAGGGCTCCTAGTCGGCCAGTTAGTCTTCTGGCTGACTAAAAACCGCCTAGGCGCCTAGGGCTGAAATTTCCTCGGCCTAGGCGGCCGCCTAGACCAATTTTACAATACTGTTATATACTGAATAGCAGCAGCTTGAAATATGGAGAAGCTATTCTAGTCTCTGATTGCAAAACCGAACATGATTATTGTGCTGAAACATCCGGCTTACTATTGATTTATGCTGATTAGTATAGGTTTACACCGGATGTATGGTAATCTATCATTCTTCTGAGAATATGTTTGTTCATTTAATTCTAATAGCATAAATTTTTTAAACGGGACCGGTTTTAATAACTACAGATGGAAATAGTGTTATGATTATATATTTTCATGCAAAACAGCAAAAGCTAACATGTTGAACATTTAACGTTCTTTGGATCCTTTATTTGGTAATTTCACTCATAAATTTCCCTTATATATTGCTCCAAATCCATGTCATGTTCTTACACCATAGTATACCATTTCCTCTGCAATTTCGTGAGGTTTCAATTGGTCTTTGCAAGTAGTTGAGGCAGTGGACTTTTGTCTCGTAAGTGTTAAGTGGTTTCGTGTTGATCTAGTGTTCAACAATATCTTTGAGGAGTATGCGGATATTTGTCTTGTTCTTGTTGCGTAATGTAAGGTGTTGTTTATTCTCAGTCTAATGTTGCGATCTTCTTTTCTCTATCTGTTTGTGCAAAAGTCTAATGAATTGAATGTTTTCATTACATATAATTTTGCAGTGGATGTGCAAATGCTGTGGATGGTAGCATTGGAAGAGCGGAATTCTCTGCAGGAGGGGAAGTTAGTCCATCTGAAACCGACAGAATCGAGAACCAAATGAAGGGATGACATTTGACTCTGAAGCAGCAGCAAGATCATTTATGTCGAGTATGCTGGGAGGGCGGGGTTTATAACCCGTGTGTTGTCATCCCGTAAGTCTGAGCGTGATGGTTCGATTATATCACGAGGACTCGGGTGTAGAGGGATTCCTGATACTCGAAGATAGGAAACACTGCAACTGTAAAGCGAGATAGACGACGCAAAGGCTGTGCAGCAATGATCCTAATGAAGAGAGAAAACCCGGGACATGGGTGGTAAGAAAGTTTGTGAAGGACCATAATCATCCCCTGATGGTGTCACTCCCCAAGAGACATTCAACTTTTGTAAGCTTCTTTTCTTTTACGGACAACTTATGATTTTGTTTCTACGACCTTAAATTTTCCGATATTGCCTAGGTCTCTCATGCCGGTTCCAATCATGTTCCTTTGGGGGTAACCCCAGCCAAAATTTCTAAGGATACAAACTTGTAACCACAAGGTCATGAGTTCGAATCCCAGCCCTCTTGGTTTGAGCCAGTGAGCTATGGGCAACCTAGGCTGATTTACCTTCTTGTGGTCCGTTGCTGGCTAGGGTCACAAGGTGGGGTTTACCCAGTGCACACCTTCGGGTAGTGGCTACGGGTTTCCCTTGTCAGCCAAAAAAAATAAAATCATGTTGCTTTGTATGTATATTCAAATGTTTATTTCATATATCCAATTGCCTTATTCTTTTCACTTCATTAATTTGTTCTCTTTGTGATCTTTGCAGGACGAGAAAGACAAGAAAATTCAGGAACTAACAGCAGAACTTCGAGTCAAGAAACGGCTCAGTGCAGCCTACAGGGAACACCTGCTTGGTATTATGAAAGATGTTGAAAGCCACAGCGAGCATCTGTCTTCCAAAGTTCAAGCCATTCGTGACAATCTTAGATCCCTCGATGCCAAAAGGCAGGAGCTTTTAACCCGCGAGAGACCTTAGAAGGTTGTTCGACGCTTCCTCTTCAATCAAATTATGGACCTCTTGCCTGCGAGATGCTATGGCTTGAACCCAAAGCGCAAGCTCTGAAGCATGTCTGGTTTCAGGAGATGTTCCGTGGCTTGAACCGGAAAAGGGTAAAAGTGATGAGTTGGTGATTACACCAAGACCAAACCCAACTTCCTAGCCTTTGATGTTAAGGTAAAATCCTTAACTTTCCCACCTTGATAGTCCTTGTCTTTGATTAATCTTCATCTTGTAAAATATTTGTCTGAGAAAAGTGATCTGAGCATCATTTTTTGTGTTGGGATCCATAGCAGACCCTTTTTCTGCTGAAGCTGTTACAGTGCAGTGGGGATTGAACATACATTGCTTAAGCTTTTTGGGTTAATAACATTCATGATGAGGACAATGTTGTAATTTAAAACAATTTGGATTCTTTGGACTACTTAATAATTTTAAACATGACACACTTAAACTAGTATATATTACTTGGAGTTAATTCCACCAGAAGTCCTTTGTCTTTGGTGACAATTCTAAATGTAGTCCCAGATTATTATTTTTGTCATTTAACAATGATTATTTTTTGGACACTTCTAGTCTTTCTCATGACTTTTTCTATTTTTAGTAAGTGTATTTTTGTTTTTTTTTTAATATTTTTTTATTTGTTATTTTTTCGATTTCAACCGGTTTAATTGGTTTATGAATTATGATTTTAGGTAACCTTTGATTTTTAGTAATCATATTTTTTAACCGGTTTTTAGTAAAGTCTTAAATCAATTAAACTGGTTGAAACAAGAAAAATAACAAAAGAAATATATTAAGAGACAAAAATGTCCTTACTAAAAATAGAAAAAGTCATGAAAAGAACTAAAAGTGTTAAAAAAAAAAATAATAGTATGTGATGTTAAATGACAAAAATAATAGTCTGGGATTAAAATTTGAATTGCCACTAAAGACAAGGGATCTCATGTATAATTAACTTTATTACTTGTGTGTTTGGACTTAAGGTTAATAAGTTGTATTAAAAATTGTTAGCTCTAGAGATTTGGTTTATTGTAAGATTATCTTAGAGAATGTTATATAGATGAGAAATGAGAATTTAAATATATAAATATGTGAATGTGGACAAATTGTGTTTGGTTAATATTGAAAATATGTGATATTAAATGTTTGGCCCATTTTACTTTAATATCTCCATATCAAGACTTGAATTTGGTGAACTTTCACCTTGTACTTAGTCAACGCAAGGATTCAGTAAATTAAAATTAGGGTGGGCGTAATTCAGATTATCCGAACTAACACCCGAAACTTGAATCGAATTTTAAATTTTGGGTGAACCCAAATAGTTATTGGTTTGGATATTTTAAATTTTGGTATATCCGAATATAAATTCGGTTTGGATATCGGTGTTAAAGTTTTATCCACACCCGACCCGAAACTCGAACTAACTAAAATTTTATTATAAATAATAATATAATTTATATATTTAGTTTTAAATGTATTTCATAATTAATAATACATTACTTTTTAAAAGTCTATTAGATAATTATAAGTATTTGTCTTATTTTTAGTTGATAGTTATGAAAAAATATAAATAATAAAATAATAAATTCATTTAAAAAAAATTCAAATTGATAAAACAATATTTTGGGTATATCCAAACTAACCCGAAATAATTCACCCAAACCGAACATATCCGAATTAAATTTGGTTCGGATATCGGGTGTCAAAAACATCACCCGAAATTTTCGGATACACGAAATAAAATTCGGGTATCACCCGAACCGAACCGGCACCCACCCCTAATTAAAATAGAAATAATGTATTTTTTATTTTTGGATGACAAAATTTAGAGTTAATTACCAAAATGGTCCCTTGACTATAGTGAAATTACCAATTTGATCCTTGACTATTTTTTTTAACCAATTAAGTCTCTCAACTTTAAAATTTTAACCAATTTGGTCCTCCGTTAGTTTGACTGGTAGTCAACGGTTAACTTGGGACCAAATTGATAATTTCTCTATAGTCAAGGGACCATTTTGGTAATTAACTTTAGGGGTGGGCAATTCGATTTAGTTTTCTCGAATCGAACTGTACCGAACCGAACTGAAGTAATATACCGAACAACCGAACAATATTGAATTCTTGTATACCGAACGTTCGATAAAAATCCGATCCAATCTGAATTGTTCGGTAAAAAATTGAACTGAACCGAATACATTTTGATTTTTAAAAATATATAAGTAATAATAATAATAAATAAATAAATAAATAAAAAGTAAATCCAAGTCCCTTACTGCTTGCTCTGTCGTTCAGCTCATATTTCACGGGTATCTCTCATAAATGTTTTATTTGATTTCTTTATGGTTTGTTATCAAAAAGTTCTATATTATGTGTTATGATGTTTACATAGTCCATATCCAAAGTCTAATATAAGAATTCAATATCATTCGGTTGTTTGGTATATTACTTCGGTTCGGTTCAGTACGGTTCGATTCGAGAAAACTAAACCGAATTGTCCACCCCTAAAGTTAATTACCAAAATGGTCCATTGACTATAGCAAAATTACCAATTTGGTCCCAAGTTAACCGTTGACTAACGGTCAAACTAACGGAGGACCAAATTGGTTAAATTTTTTAAAGTTGAGGGACTTAATTGGTTAATAAAAATAGTCAAGGACCAAATTGGTAATTTCACTATAGTCAAGGGACCATTTTGGTAATTAACTCCAAAATTTATTTGGGGGAATCATAATCAATTTTTTTTTTTGAATGTTACTGGCTCTATTACAATGTAGTATCTGTTCATATACTAATCAATAATCAATAATTACACTAATCCTATTATGGAATCTTTCCTTCTTAATAGCTAACTAGTTTTTCACATCCCACCAACATCAATCATTATACCTTGCAACACGGCGCACATAGTACTGTGCGTCTTGCGCCTCCCAAAACGATGTCGTTTTGGGAGCGCGGTAGGGAAACGTGATTATGTGTATTTTTTATACAATTATGTACATCTTTTTTCTTTTTTCTTTTTTTTTTATACAATTATGTACATGCGAAACAAGAAATTTATGTGTATTATGTTAAGAGTTGATGTTTATTATGTTAAAAGTTTATGTATATTATGTATTATGTTAGATATATGTATTATCTTTTTAAAAAAAAAGTATGTGTATTTGTTATACAATTATGTACATTATGTATACAATTATGTGTATTCTAGTATAAAATTATGTACATTTTTAAATATGAGATTTTTTAAAAAAGAAAATTAACTGCCAACACAGGGTAGCGAAATAAAAAAAAATAAAAAAATCTGAAACGACGTCGTTTTGCATCAGGGCGCACAATGCAATGTGTGCCCTAGTGCAGGATATAAATTGCCCACCAACATAGTGGATGATTTTGCTTTTGAGTTGTGTGGGCTCTTACCCCCAAACTCCTCTTCCTCCATGATCTATTCCATCAAGACCAGACCAGATAAGAATTAGTATTCTCGTGGGAATGTGTGAAACCAGAGCCGGATTTTAGTTTTTTTGGGCCTTGTTCTAGTAAATAACTGAGGCCCTCCAAAATCATAATTTTTAAAACTAGCAAATGCGAGTTTCGAATCTTTGACCTCCAAGTAAAAGTACAATAAATACACTTTGCTACCATCTCTTCATGAAACCTTTTAAGTTTAATTGAAAACTTTTAATTTTTATTTCTAAACTAGCTAAGTAAATATTAAATATTGGGCCTCTAAAATTTGGGGCCCTCTAAAATTGGGGGCCCTGTGCGGTAGCCCAGCTTGCACAGCCTAAAATCCGGCCCTGAGATGATCGAGAGTTGAAAATTAAGAAAGAAAAAAATATGACAGCATTTCTATAATTAAGATGGTACCTGTAGAAACAATTGATAGTAGTGCATTCATGGATAACTAACAATACACTCATGATTTAAAATAGTGTACTCATGTGTGAGCACTAGAGTTAATTCCAGCAATGGTCCTCTGACTATTGCGATTTTCCAAAATTAGTCCTCGTCTTTTAATTTGGACAAAATAAACCTTGACTATCAGATTTGTTCCAATAATGATCCTTCCGTTAAACTAGAGTTTAGTTGGTGTTAAGTAGAGGGGTATTCAAGTCATTTCCTTTAATTTAAAGCTTTTCCTTTTTCACCATTTCCATAACTCCCATCGCCCTTTAATTCTTACTCCACTGTATCTCTCTCTCAATTTACCTTTCACATTCTTCTTCTTCTCATCTTTCTGCGTTAAAACAATGTTGTTTCTGTAGATCATGTATAGCGACAAAGAAAGAGAGAGGGAGGGGATTGGGGATTCTTGGAAAACCCATATTGTAAGAATTGAATATGAATACTTGTATGGTTGTTTTTTGTTTGAGCAAATACCAATTTTGATCCCACGAGTATTTACAAAATGACAATTTTAGTCCACATGTTTAATTCCTATCAATTTTTCATCCACGACTATTGTTTTAGTACCAATTTTCATCCACAACTATTGTTTTAGTGCCAAAATTCATCACGCCGGTCACACTTTCGTTTAAGACATGTCGTAATATGAAATTATTAAGGGTAATTTCGTGCTTTTCAAATTACAATCCTATTTGAACATGAATAAATGGATTTAAGCCCTAAAATCTATCATAATTTGCATTTTTCTTCCTCAAATTAAGGTAGGATGAGGAGGAAAACTGCGAATTGGAATCAATCTTAGGGCTTAAATTCATTATTTATGCTCAAATTAAAATCTTAAGTTGAAAGGGACGAAAATGACCCTTAAAATTTCTAGATTTCGGGATATCTTAAATAGATGGGTGACCAACGTGATGAACTTTGGTACTAAAATAATAGTCGTGGATTAAAATTGGTACTAAAACAATAGTCGTGGATGAAAATTGGTAGGAATTAAACATGTGGACCAAAACCGTCATTTTACCAATACTCGTGGGACCAAAATTGGTATTTGCTCTTTTTTGTTTTGATTATTGGATTAGTGCTGTTTGGGTGTGTTGGGATTAGGAGTTTTCTGGAGATTAATGAGGAGAGGACAGTGGTGGGTTTGGGTTTTTTTAGGCGCCAAAGTATTGGAATGGCAGGGGCTGAATCGGGATGGCGAGATGGTGATAGTTCTCCGGTAATGGCTAGACGGAATTACCGGAGCAAAATCGAGAGGTGGATGGAGGTTCAACGGAAGAGGAGAATATATGAGCTGGTGTCTTTGCTGCCGTTCCTAGCCTGCTGGTGTTCGCCGGAAACCTGGAGCCCATTGATCACCGGTGGAACCAGCACGGTCTCGGCGGCGACGACGTGAAGGGCTCTTGCCGGTCGCTCCATCCCGGTCCGGTGAGCCTTCTGCATTGGGAGCGATTCGTGGAAAGTTTCTTGCGAAGTCAAAGTCCTCTGATCTGTGCTCATATGGAATTACGTATCAAAATTCTACGTTGTACTGATTCGAAATTCATCAGGGAAGAAATGATTCTAATACCCCTATAATTAACGCCAACCAAACTGACATTTAACGGAAGGACCATTATTGGAACAAATGTAATAGTCAAGGGTCTATTTTGTCCAAATTAAAAGACGAGACCAATTTTGGAAAATCACAATAGTCGGAGGACCATTGCTGGAATTAACTCGTGAGCACTATTAGTTATTTCCTATTTAAGCGTTTTAAAATGTACCATTATAATTATGGAATTGTCATGGTGTTTTTTCTCTTTTTTTTTTTCTCTTAATTTTTGACCCTTAATTATTATAGATGGAAG
>VALG01015268.1:0-13047 GCA_009835305.1 Ipomoea purpurea | reverse complement strand
TACACAGAATCGAATCATTAAGCCATCCTTAAGCATACATACACACAAGAGCAACGACGAAAAGGAGAGAGAGAGGAAAGAAATGAGCGAGCATCGTCACAATGAGACCTATATCGAACTAAGGAAAGTGTAAAATTAAATTAGATATGCAATCGTTACATTTATACCCATAAGTAGCCTCATTCTTCTAATTCACCATCATCTTATCTCATGTGGAGTATGAATGCTATCTTAAATCACGCTGATTTGAATACTTTCACAAATTGATGGTGATCATGTCTGAGACTTTTTCTGGTAAGTATTATTCTCACACCTTCTCTTAAATATTTTGTCAGAGAGTATATCAATCATCTAATGTTCTAGCTCTGAAATATCTAAATTCCTTCAGGTATACTAACTTCGTATAAAGCATTGATTTACTGAGTAAAACCATTGTACCAACGTTACAGAGAAAATGCTCATTATGGAAAACTATAGGTAAATCATTCAGAATCTATATATAGTAGTTGGTACAATTTGAAATTTTATTGGTTTTAGATCGGATAGTGATACATATGCGCGCAAGAACATTAAAGGGATGCTAAGAGCAATGGCTTACCAGAGATCCTCCCTCTGTATATGCAAACACTCAAGAACAGATTTCTATCACATGTATAAAGGCGAATGCAATTGATTCGACCATGTTAATACAAGACAAACGTATTTCCACATAACAAATGTAGTTTAATTTCTAAAGTTGGAGGGTATTTACTTATCGCTCATTACATTCAAAGCTATATGAATGATTAATAGAGGTTTGAAAATATGGAGTTGTATTTGGTATTTGATATACTAAGGAAGATAGGAACATAAAAGATGGAAGAAAAATAAGAGAAAGGAAAATTATTCATTCATGATTGAGTAAGTAACTGAATGAATAGAAAATTATATTTGTTGAAAGCAGCTATCATTCAGATGACTAAAGGATCATCACCTCAAATCCATCAGCGGTGGGAATACACCTCCCTGAGGCTATCACCAACTTGGGACTAGCTGCTTTCTATGCAAGTTGATGCTGCTTTATCTTATCTTCTTGCAAATTTCTATAGAAAATCAAATAAAATATTGAAAATTTCAGCACATCCGATCAATGCGAGGCGACAAACCGCTCTAGGATAGTGACATTCTCCATCTAGAGCGGAGCAGTCATAAATGTACCATCAATCCTTTATATGGCAAGTTGCCATAAGGAGTCCACCATGATAGTATAGAAACGAGAGCTACATTTTATTATATGAGAGTTTATAATCGGAACAAAGAGAAGAGGAAGAAGTAGAGTGAAAGCAATAGACAAAATCTTTTAGAAATATCATAATTGATGGATATGATCAAAGAAGTGCCAGTTAACAAAGGCGTGATGATAAGCTATCTTTGGCTTCTTATCTAAGTTTCAAATAAAAAAAAAAAAACAAAAATATAAATATGGGTCAAAAAAAACCGAATTTTTGCTAAGAAGCTCACAAAAACAGACATTATGTAGCCCACCGTAATTATGGGAACTATTTTTTACACAGGTGGCAGATGATTAATAAACTAACAAGGGTTTTCACACTCGCCATTGTGGCACTTCTTCAGTAGCTCAGCTTTGGAACCTGAAAGAGTTACTAATTGACAAGTTGAAAGGTGAGTAATCATGGAATGCGTAATGTCGTTAGATAATTGTTAAGACTCCGAAGTCTTTGAGCTATCGTACGATTGGTAAGATTTGATATTCAGCGAGGTAAGGATCATGTGAGAGTCAGTGAAAAAACTATCCATTATTCTGCTGGTTATATATAATATTATCATTATGTGCATTTAGACCCTTTGGTGTTGTATATATTAAGGATGCATTGATCAGGCTCACAGGAAATGCTATTTTTTATTCCAATTGGAGTTCCCCGCAATACAAATATGAAAAATAAACTACAAAGTCAAACTGTTATAGGAACACATAAAAAACCTAATTGCAAGCATGCAAATTTAATATTTTATGTATGAGTTATTATAATACTAACAGTTACACAAGGCAATCGATATTTTGGATATTGAAATAGAAGTATTTTCTGATTTAAGCCTGCCAATCATGATAATCCTTAAATAAAATACAAACTACAAAAGCTCAAAAATGACACAAATACAACATGTAAACCAGAAATGGAAGTTTCACTGCCTTCCTTGACGCAAGAAACATCATCAGTATAGTAAAAACATGGAGCTTATCTCACAATACAACCTATCATAGCAATCAGATAACACATAACCTACAAGAAAAACACCGTTATCACTAGCCAATAGATCTAACTTATGAAGCAAATGCACTGCGAGTACCACACAAATAAAGAAGTGCACAACGTGTCAGTGTTCTCTAGCTTCGAGCGGCACCTCCGCCTGACAGAAATACCATCACCACATGTCCGACATAAAATACCGCATTTTTGTGACTGTTATATGCCGAATAAAAGTGAAGAATTTGAGAATGTTGAAGCCCAATCACAAATTGGTGGACCTAGAGACTAGTGATCCAGATCAAGAACATTATCCTCCGCAAGTTCAGCTATGTCAATGAAAAACTTGAAAGAGCCAAGCAACAATCACCTTTATGTAATGTTCTGCACTATTCTAGCTATTATTGTCCTATCACAACCAAGTCACTTTCTCCTTCATAATTTCTGCTCTTCTGTTCGAATTAACATCACTCTAATAAAAATGTAAGCATCCTCGAATACTCACCAAGGTCTATAGGAACACTTAATGGCAACGCCATATAGATATGGTGTAAAAGGTACTATTATTAACATGACAACCCCGTCTCAAATGAGAGGAGTCAGATCATTTCACATTATCTTAGGAGGTTTTGAGCAATAATCAAGCTGCAGACACCATATAACATGCAAATACTAGCTATTCAAAGTTTGGAACCTAAAGAATGAAGGCTGCCCCATGAGTAGAGAGGGAACACCTTAGGTAAGTCCCCAAACCTAGGGCAACAATGGTATCCGCTTTCAATCAGTATATCTCCCAAACAAATTTAGTAAAAAACATATTTTTGCACCATTTCATCGCTATTTATTATCCACTCTTTAAATTCCTTAATACGTAAAAGAATAAACTCTAAATCAAATATTCATTCTAAAAATGCTTCCTAAGCTTTTGTAATGACAAGTATAGAAGTAAACAAACACTAAAACACCTCCATAAAAAATGACAGAACAGTACATTGTATGAATATTATGTAAAAGACGCATCTGAATTTAAGTGATCACATCCTACCTCAATATGATACAGAGCGAACAAGTTGCATGATAGGTAAGAGGCAGAATTCTATCTTGACTACATATACAAATAATGGAGTCAGGAAACCGTTGTATGAGCACTATGAGCTCCACGTAGCACTTAATAACACATCAGAATAATCCCAATCCTGTCTTCAAATATCTCAAACGAAACATGACTGAATACAAATAACTGCTGAAAGATATGACAAGGACAGTCAAGCTACAATGTAAGGATCTATATAAAAGCAAAATAGGGAATGGTCTATGTCCATAAATTGAAGCAAAGTAAATCAGAAACAGACTTAGAGTGTACTACATCAATATTGCAAGAGGAACATCCACTGAAGACAAAACACTAGGTGATATCCCAAGAGCCCATGTTACAGTAACATCATTGAAAAGAATATCAAATCCACAGCAGAAATGAAAAGTATACTCAAGCTAAGTTCGAGCCAACCATGTCTGATTCGGGGAAAGGGAGTGTTGCAATATAAAGAGAATGCAAACTAGAGAAGCAATGAGAAAGCTAGCACCATCAAGCCATATTTAAGATATACTGCATAAGAAGTATCATTTTGGGAGCGTAACACTTCCTAGTCTCTCAGCACTCAGAAAAATCGGACAGGAGAAGACGAGGAAAAAAGATGAATCCTAATGACACAAATCTTCGCATAGCAAACAGATATAAACGGAGATCCAAGATAGCAAGAAATACAGAGATTAATTCACCAATTACATAATGTTCGCGTACGAATGGAGCAAACTGTAATTCTGTAAAACAGGAGTATGAAAGTGTAATGATAAGATCAATTATAGATTGTACTCGCCAGTTTATATGCTACCCTTTAAATGTCTTGCATCTCGACTATCTTTTCTTCCTGCATTTCCAAAACACATCCCCCTTTAACACCCAAAACTTCGAGATATGAGCATTCTGACTATGCTCGTGACAACTTAGAGAAAAATACGATATTTTATCAGTCGGATAATTCTAATTGTATGCATGGCTCACCAGGATACATTCTGTCGCGTAAAAGGCTCTGAAAAAAACGTGTGCAAATCTTCAGAATGGAATTCTCTACCTCTCAAATTGATAGAATCACACGAGCATGTTAGTCATGTGAACGTTACTTTACAACATCGCATTAGGACGAAAACTTCAACTTCCAGAGCTTTTAACATACTATTGTGCTAGTTCAGCAGAAATGTCCAAAGTCTTGTTAAGAGTAATGTAGTTTTGCTAACACTTTCAATAGCTAAGAATAAAGTTTATGGACAATGAATTGAGAACATTGATTTTATTGGTGATTTTAACGCTCTAATGTAAAGAGCGGAACAAAGGAAGGGAAAAATGAATGTGAATCTAACGATCTCGATAGGAGAACACACCATGTATATGTTTGGAAAGAAAAAACATTGTGCAATGAGAGCGCCATCCTTATGGAGGCACCTAACGACTCCCCCCACCAAATACTCCTACCAGTAGCGGGCGCGAGTGCCGCATCACATAAATGTAGCTCCAACGTTTGAGCTACCATCTACTGCATTGGCAAATACTCTCTCTTTGATTACTATTGCGTAAATTAGATGACAGAGTAGTATATACAATTGATCAAAAAAGATGGATACACTCATCAGATGATTTGAGAGCTAGATATTATTTACATTTAAGTTGAATTACATTAGTTTCTAACACGAACATAGCATATAAAATATATTGATACTAAGTCCTTGTAACCTTGGATCTTCAGTATCCAATATAAGAGGATGTCTACATTCTTTTGCCTAAAATTCGATATAAAGACAATGATAGAGAGAAGGAGTTGACTATCAAGCAATGCACAAAAACAGGGCGAAAAGAATGGGAACTGACTCCCGCTGGTCTCAGAGTGTTTGCAATCAAGTAATATTCAAAGACTCACTGTCGCTTGATATATAAAGCATGTAGAACAGATTCAACATGCATCACCATACGCCTTGTACATGTATTTGGAGCGAATCTAAATTTTTTTACCCACAGTTAATCAATAACTCAGAGCACCAAAAGGGAGAATAGATCACCGGAATAGGAATCAAAGAAGCGAATTCATTCGTCAGAAGGTAAACCTTAAGCAGATAAGTTTACAATTGAATTTGAGACAAGACGAACCATGCAAAGACTCATGAAATTCATGATTATTGTCACACATATTTGATTACAACACAACGAAAAAATTCACTGAGTGATCTTAGGACATAAAGTTCAAAAAAGTGCGAATAAATTAAATACCGTATATGATAAATAGCGGAGGAAACTAACCTTCAACCTATATATCTCATTCTTATTTTGTCAGTGCATTTGTAAATTGACAGTGAAAGGTGAGATCGAATGGTATATCTGGTGTCAACAAATAGAAATCATTGAATAAGCAGTTTGTTCTACGACTGATGATTCTAGAACCCAAGAGTCGAACCTCAAGGAAAGGGGATAGGAACAAGAAGAATTCAAATTAGAAGTTGACCATATTCTGGTTGAAAATGTTGTAAATTATGTGTCATTATTAGTAGAACCCACGGATCTATTAGTGGGAATTGAGAATAGAAATGCAATATTCCTGTTAGAGACCTTGAAATCACTGAACCTTAATAAATTACAACAAGCAAAATCTAAAATGAGACAATACACAGCGAAACATTTAAGAAATCACAGAAATTGGAAATTTCAACTGTCCTTGCCTTGGAGCGTCAAGCGAAACACATCAGAAGTTATAATAAAAACGAGCATCAATATAGAACACGACAACCAACAAACCAAAATGACAAAGGATAAATATTTATCACACTTCAACGCCACAAAACATTATCAAATATTGAGTCTACGATGACAATACTATTATGATTAAAAGTAAATGATGAGTTATGAGGTTTATTCACATACCCGCCAAAATAATACAGGTTAATATCGGCACATTTTGCCATTTACACCACATACAATATTATGATAATAGATTCACGGTTCAAAAAACTCGTCAAAATAAGATGAACTAAAATAATCTAAAATTCACACTAAAGAAAAAAATAATTAGTTTCACAGATCTCTAATTCCAGCTGCATCCTGAAGCAACTCAACAATCACCGTAAAAATAACCTTTCTGAGTAAATAATCACGCCCCAAAAATATAGTCTCAAAATTCACTGTGTATCACAAATAAATAATAAGTAAACGAAAAATGCTATCTAAGGCACATTGAGTGACCACTTTAACACAACGACCATTCTAGTACATATATTTATCCGATGAAGAGGGTACATTTAAGAAACGTGAACACACACCACACTATCAACCCTTAATCAGCGAGATCAGCTCATCTTCTTACCTCGCTTCGCATTCGCGCGCTCTGGAACCAAAACTACACAATAATTGAAATATGTATAATATCGACTCTATAGAAAGAGATACCATAGATAATGATATAAAGAAAGTATGCAATTAGTGTGAGAATAATCAATAGCCTAAATGGATGTCTGGATCCAATACAATTAGAACCATCTTATAATTTGAAACGTAAAAGAAAATAGCAGACATCACTATATCATGCAAGCTTAGCTAATCCTCAAACAATAAGACACACAAGTAAGGAAAGAATGAGAAGGAGCGCCGGACAACGCTGTGGTGGATTTAGTGAAAGTGAAGGTCCGATTCTATCTAGTCCCAAAAATCTAGCTGCACAGAAGGTATCTATCCACTTTTCAAATCAGTTACTCTTCCAATTCAACATGAATCACAAATGAACAGACTGGTTACCTATCGCTATTTGCCATTTCCAACTCTAAACCTTAAAGTTAACACAAACAATAGAAATCAAAATCTTCATGTGGAAACTCTTATTACCATTAATCCACTTTGAAGAGAATGCTAAAAAAGCAACGAAACTTCCACATTAAGCACAATTAAAAACATAAAATCATCATAAGCATTGAAAATAAAGTAGATCTGAGATGAGAACGAACAGACAACAGCAGGTGTGAAAGCAACAGAATGAGGGTAGAAACAAACTCTAAGTCATATAACTGGTTATAGTATATCAGCAGAAGAGATACAGGACAAGACGCATGGAACAGCACTAAAGGAGAACGATTCCCTAAATCGACACACATTATACCTCTTACTCTTCGAGAGAAGATATATGACCAGTAAAATGATGCAGAGACGTTACTAAAGTACCAAGTTCGTAATCAAAAAAGGAGAGAATGAAACAAACAAGATCAGTCCAAAATCAAATGCATCATAATATCTTGGAGATCCAAATTAAGGCGGATACTTGCTAGCATGAACAAATCACAAGAAAGAAATAACAGAAGAGATAGAGGAAATAAGATAACAATCCCACTCTTAAAGACATTAAAGCTGTCATATCTGAATTATTAAACTATCACGGTGAACCAAAAAATATCCAGACCTGACAATTTCAGTGGAACTACAATCTGAACCATTTATGCCATCTCTCAAATAACACAACGCACATAGCGAGGAACGGACGCGAGGCACAAGAAGACAAACAAGCAACCGAAGAGGAATGAGAGGAAAAAAAGATGAGACCGACGCTCAATCAGCATTGAGATCTAGACATGTGAAAAGTCAGGGCATAATTTCTTAGAATCACCAATTGTATCAGATTAATGAGATAGAAAAGATCATTTTAGAAAGTTGCCGTGCATTATCTGAATAAAGTGCTCAATCTCTTCTCGTTTACTTCACTTTGATTTCCATAGGACATATCCCCCTTCACAGCACAAAAAAAATCAACCTGTGAATACTGGGACTGCTCGAGGAAATATATTGCTCTCCATTTGGCATTATGCCAGGTTATGTAACAGTGTTCTAAAAACGAACACACGAAACTTCGATAATCAGCGATTCTTAGCGTCGCACAATTGAGAAACTCACTTTCGAGAAATAACAGATGAATAAGAAGAGATCTAGGAAGGTAAAGTGCGTAGAAAGCCATTTCCACTTCTTTGAACCTTACACACTCTCTCGTAGCTCAGTGATCAAATCTTTCAGTGTACAAAATAAAGATCACTCACCATAAAAACAGTGTCTATGGTTGTCTGCTAACTACAAAGAAATAATACGATAAATTTCAACTAACGAATTTATGAAAGATTTCAATTCAAAGTTGGGGAAAGGTGTTTTAGATTGACTACATTGCCAACACCCTAGAGAATAAACACATGAAAATTGATTTATGGGATGTATTAATATAAACGCAATCACGAAGGCCATATAGAGGATGGAACAAGACAGACAATAAGAATGATGGAGAAGTTGATCTACAAAAGAAAGTAATAACGGAATCATGTAATATAAGAATACAAAACACTCGTGCGAGTCTAGTGGAGGAAGAAGAGAGGACGTTACACCTCAATCAAAGACGCGACACAAGACGGGACAGGACCGCCAAATCTATTTCATAAATACATTGAATTACACTTAGTATAGTCGCATAGCACTTTCGACAATAAATGTTGAATGCTGCTTATTATTACTGCAGAATAACTAATCACATTGAGATAAAGTAGCTAGTATCGTAACATCAAGTCACATCCATCCATCTCGCGGAGAACGAATAATAAAAACCATCAAACATTATAAACTGGCAAGCGATGCAAAACGCAGGATGACTTTCACCCTTTAGAGGGAGAGAAGGCGAAGAAGAATGGCTTATTACCCTCTCCACGCTTTTAAGATCAGGAGAGAGAGAGGCGGGGAGCATTAGAGCGAGTGACCAGACACCGTGAAGAGGAGCAGAATAAGTGATTAACTTGGCTCTCTTCAATGTAAATACAAAAGAATACTAGAAAATAATGTCAATGTCTTTCAAGAATCACAATACACATAGTAGTTGCCAAACAGAATGAACGGAAGGAGCACGATACGTGAAATAAACTTTTGTTTACTACAAGTTGATTTAACAGAACTAACACAAAAACTGGGATTATTCGACCACGGCACGGGAAAAACCCACACAATGGCAGACCAGCTGAGACCAGACGAAGAGATTTAACTAACCTGGAAAGAACTGCATCTAAGTTAGATTCTTAAGAGCGGAATCGAGAGTAACCTTCCGAGAACATCCCCTAACAAAACCTTGTAATTAGTCTGTAATCAAATGCATTGAAATAGACAGTTGAGGGGGAACTAGTGTAATCTATGAAATGTTATTCTGCAAATTGATAAAATCCACTAAATATCTACACGATATCATGAGAATACGCTGCGTAAAGCAAACGGGTAAGTGAGAGTACTTCCATTCGGAAAATTTAAATAGATTGTATATTGCAATTAGAGTTGGTGTACTGAGTTTATTTATATATAGACCATGTACATCAGGTACAGATGTGGAAGTATTAAAATAGTATTTTCCTGTGAGCCTGATCACGAATCACTGTGAATAAATATTAAACACCAAAACAAGACTACACAGGAGGAGAAACAACAAATAATCAAACATCTCTAAAAATGTCCTGAGACCGAGAAACAATGAGATAGTATTCACTGTCCTTAACCTATATCTGCACGCAGTACAAACAACAAGTTGGTAGAATAAGATAAAAAGACAGGATGCCTATAATAACAACAAAATCCAGTATCTAGATTTAGATTCTATTGAAAAGCTCACCTATATCAACTGTACAATTTCAAAATGCACTGACCAAAAATAAATGAAAAAAGAGAGGGTGAGAGGTTTAATTCACATCCGCCCACATTATAACAGATCATAACATACAATTCAAAACACCACACCAATTAATTACACACTTGAGATAATCGAAGTATGCAAATAAGGAACACAGTAGAATCTATGTCCAACGCAGTTGTCCCAGCATGCCCATCGCCATTGACAAGCTCACTTCCACAACCATGTACTATGACAGGAACAAAACCTTTTGCGAAGAAGAAAAACAATTTAAGACTCTTTTTGGTTCATAAATTTATATATTCCGATTAGATTATCCCCAAAAGTGGAGTAGGCACATTGACATGACATAGGGTAGGAACGCTACATCAATATGCATACCAATCATAATTGAAATAACTAGAAAGAAGGAGCAGGAGGCAGTATACACCATTTGAACGCACACTGCATCCTCTCTCTGAAGGAGAAAGAGAGTCACCCTCATTCTCCGCCGGTTCTTATGCAAGCCTCATAGCAGAGAAATTGAAAGCTCTCTCTCACTTCTCTAAATAATTTATTATAAGATTTAGTGGAGAAGAGGTGAAATAATCAAGTCCAAAAGGACATATCGGTATCTTACCAAAGGGATCTAAGTGCAGTTAAATCAAATTAAATACAAATGCATACAACGACTATCAAGGACATAAACAATAAAAAGTGGACAACAAGATAAAAGGAAGGGAGAGCCTGCCCGCGTGTCAATCTATACGAAGTGAGCACCTTCTATAACAAATCCAAACGCTGCATGAATAAAAGTAATCACAACTATACCAATCTTCACAAATCAAAACAGAAAAAGCTCTCCAATGCAAAGTAAATAAGCAACAGACAAAATTTCATGCCATCCACATCCTTTAACACTCTTATCCACTAAGCGAGGCATAAAGGAAAGAACAAATAAATTCTAAAACACATAATGTGTTCATTCCTGATACTCTGATAGCTTTTGCGAAAAAGAAGCAAAAACATCTCTCCATCTGATCATGATAAAAATGAACACAGCAAAATAAAATAGTTCTGTACAAAAATTGACAACTAAGAACTGACGTTGGAGAACAGAACAACAAGGCTAACATTATAATACTTGAAAGGACTATTGGATAGTCACTGAGAGTAAGCAGCAAAGTGAACAATACTTCACCGAGAAAGTGGAAGAATTATCCAGAAAAGATTCCGCAGAGAGAATGACCCATGCCTTGTAACGTCAAGAATAGTTCCCCGACTTTAATCCTACACTTCTTTTTCCACAGAAAGCGAACTGAGAGAACCAAAAATCACATATTGCAGAGCCGCTTGATTAACAAAAACGTCTGCTAGGAACCATATTAAAAAAGAAAAAAGGCAAGAAAATTCAACAACGGACACCAAAAAGTCGAACTCAAATGGCATTGGCATATGGTACTGAGCATAACGAAGGAGATGTGCTAAATTGGAGAAAAGGAGAAAAAAAAAGAGAAGAAAATGAGTTCATCCAAGAATCCAACGCCTTGTTTAGATCATGAGATGACCTCATACTGAAATTTATAACATACACTTGGCGCAATAAATTACGCAAAAAAATCCAGCAATATCAGCAAACGAACATTTGCCATCTAACATCACTCAAACAACCCATACATAGGAATCCGCGCACGAGCGAACAGAGACAACAGAGAAAACGGAGGAGAGAGAAGTGCAGCGAAAAAAGAGAGAAAATTCCATTGAAGCTCAAAATAACTAGGATAGATGTATAGGCGCAAAAGTTAAATATGATTACAATCAGCTACTTCATCAACATACACCAACCATTAACTCTATCTCTTTGTGATCATAATTATCCCATAAGCACAGCGCCGATATGATATATGAATGGTTTCTGACTTGCTGAAATCATTAATTCTGTATCTTCTTTAGTTAATCCAAAGAGAGTATCTTGTTGCTAACAGAGTCACTCTGAAAACTCTAATATATATTTATACAACTATGACAGACTTTCTCATATCATTCTACAAATATTACTGGACAAGACAAAGCCGCTTGAGAATAACAAGGAGAAGATTAAAGGAAAATTTCAAGAATCCATGCAGGGTATCCAAGGAAAAGCATCTTCTGACATCAGGTTTGTACTTATAGTAGCGTCAAGATGACTTCAAATCATTCAAGATGATTTACTACTCACAATATAAACATGGCGATTGTGTTGTCGTTTAGCGACATTATGAGAGAACACGATTAGTTCTGTGTTTTTAAGGATAAATGAATAATGATCAAGTTCCCAGAACAACACATTATGTGTAAAATAGACTGCACCTATGCACTCGCACATTTGAGTAGGGATGTGATCACATAATTAGTGCTCATTACTATCAAACTTTCGTTTATTGGGGTGTTAGTGTGTATCAATGTAAAGATGAACATAGAGATATGAAAAATATTCATTTAAGTTGAATTACATGTTTATGCATGCATTCATATATACATTTGATACAAAATCCTTGTAACCTTGGTTCTTCCATTCATTCTCTTTCTAAATCTAAATAAAATATTAAGATTATCGGTCAAGCGATGCAAAACCGCCTAGATGACTTCTCCCTTTTAGAGGGGTGATTAAATGTACTCCCTTTTAATATGGCAGTTCATTAAGTGGTTCCAACCGTTGTAGTAATTACTTAATATTAATCGGAAAAAGAAAATTATAAGACAAAATCTTTTCTAGAAATATTTCATAAGTTGATATTGATGACAAGACTTGAACCGTGAAAATTTTTGTTTATTTAGTCAAAACTTTGGATATCCAAACAAGAAACTCACCTATTTGGCTAAGCAAAAAAATGCAAAAGATTAAACACTGTATATTTTAAGGGGCGGAGTGAAAATAACTCCAAAACCTCATCATGTCTTTTATTTTGTCAGTGCATTTGGTAATTGACAGTGAAAAAAGGTGGATTTCTTGAATGAGTTCTGTCTCAAATTGATAAAGCGCAGTTTTCTACTACGGATATGTTCGCGTCAAAGGAAGGACAGGAAACTTCCAGTTCAGGTTTTTTATGTTG
>VALG01015266.1:0-10839 GCA_009835305.1 Ipomoea purpurea | reverse complement strand
TTATTAATTAGGGCCAAATCCTACACCAATTATTGAGTTCAAAAATTTGGAATTTTGAATTTTGATTGTGTTCAATTTATTCTAAAAACTTGTATGACTCCTTTAATTATGATTTTTGAATGTTATTTATTCATGTTATGAATTAAATACTTTTAGGTTTTTTTTTTCTCTTTCCTAAAATAAAGGAACTCTTATTAAAAACCAAAAAAAACGTACTTGCCAAGGCCAAAGTGACAAGCTACAAAGAGAAAAAAGAATAAAGCAAAGAGGCCTAAGGCTAACGAATAAAGGAGATAAACTCTAAACACAAGTGGGCCCAAACACCCATTTTACTAACCACCTGTACCACATGCAAAGCTAGACAATTCCTGGGCCTCATGCCCTACACAAAGGGTGGAACGGTGCTTCCAAAGCCAAAGACGGACTAATTTCACCCTCAAGCGTAAGGTCGATCCCCCGCAGTACATAGCTCTGCATTTTTATCCGAGGGGACCTATGTGACCATCCACAAAGGAGCAATGAAACTAGCCTCCGAACCCCTACCACCCTCATGCGTTGGACAAATCCCCTCGGTACAGATCTCTGCATTTTTATCCGGGGGGACCGTGAATAGTCCGCCACATGAGCAATGGTTCACCTCCACCCACCCTTTGGGACCCAGGCCACCCTCGTACGTACAGAGCTCTGCATTTTATCGCAGAGGCTTCAACGGCCAAGTCCCAAGCGATGTGCTCCCTAACCACTGATGCCAACATCATTATACCACCTTAAGGTTAGACCAGCTCCCTCGTACAAGCGTACTGTATTTTAGCCCGGGGAATGTGTATGGCACATCCATAGAAGCAATTAGTATATATGCTAAGCACCAGAAACCCACCTCACACCCATCCGACCCTTTATATAACAACCAGCTTTTTCTTCCAAATGCCAACTAAGCAAGATATTTAAAGCAGGGACTAAGAGAACACTCCCACCTCAGAGTGTATGCTATGCATGAAACACAGGGAATCAAATCCCGCGAAAACCGCAGCCACATACAAGAAGGAGACATGCACTGAGAGCACATAGCAGAAGAGAAAACCCAGTATTGGAAAGCCCCCTACGCCCTCTGCCGGCAAGGCCAACTACTCAACTAGCCCAGCAGAAAACAATAAAACGATGAAGTTAAAAGTACAAGCTCCGGGAATATCTCGCTAAAGAATAAATGAAGATTAAATAAGGATAATAAAGACGCGGCTCGCAGGCCAAAATTACAGGCACGCAGGCCCAAACAAGCCTAACGAGGTCAACTATTTGATAGATCTTGCCCACCACCGTTCAAGCCCGACTAGGGTGCCCTCTTGTACGCTGACACCCTACATTGTTTGAGGCTAGGTCTGACACAAAGCCAAACCATCATTGCCTCTAAGTAGTACTTTCCCCTTCATTTTCTTTATAAGTGCACTTTCCCTTTCGTCCTTCTCTTTTTTTTTTTTTTTTTTTTTTTTTTTTTTTTTCCTATCTGTTTTAAAATGTGATACAATTATGGCAAAAGCAAAAAACCATAGTTTAAGGCGGTCATAATCATAAAAAACCACCCGGATGAGATTCATCATGAACAAGCAGCGCACGCACTCTCGGCGGTAAGTCTGACAAATTACAGAAAATAAACTTCCCATCTTTCCCCAACCCAATCTGCCAACTGCAGCCACCGGGGAGGTTACCCTGCAGCAACACTGAAGAACAGAAACAGATGCACAGGAACAAAGAAACCGGAGTCGTGACACTTCAGAGTCGAAGATCCATGGACCTAGGTGCGGTTGAGGTCTACATTAAACCTTAGCTCAGGCAATACAGACTCTAAGACCAGGGGACTAAAACCCTCGGCTAAACACCATTCAAGAGAGGCGGTGGCCATACCATGGAAAAAGTCCCGAAAACCTGTCGACTACGAAATGGCTAGGCCGTTAGCATAAACCACCCCCGATTACGTACCAAGGCCAACAGTCCCACCCAACGACTCATGAATATGAAAATTGGAGTTTTATAGAACCATCCGGAGGGGGGATCCCATCTAACAGCGAACACGCGCCACTGGTACAGTGGAATCTATGAATGACAGGAGATGACCGGCCAATTAGGTGGCAAGATGTTGTTTCCTGCGGCCATCGCTAAGAGACATTCTGCCCACCCCTTTGGCAACGCCATACACCACTCGGAGGTACACTCGGCTGGCCTCGCCATGTAAAATGTCGTTCCTGTGCTTCATAACTCCCAAAGGATAAGAATAAGGCAATATGCCAAATAACAAAAGCAACAAGACGGTTAATGTGAAAACCACCCGCTTCCACCCAATCAAGAGGTCCGTAGACCCCGATGACTGAATCGCAAGCCAAACCATAAAATTTTCCATACAGCCCTAGCAGGTTGGGTTTTTTTTCCCCCCCCCCCCCCCCCCCCCCCGCATAAAAAGATGTGATCAATAGTTTCCCTAACAGAGGTTATTGAAACACCAAACATCTGGGAAACAATAAGGCGCCCAAACCTAGCCATGGCATATCAGTGGGCAAGCGACCCCTTACACACGCCAGCAAGAAACGAACCTTAATAGGCAAATGCTTATGCCAACATGCATTCAAAAGAGGATACCGACTGCACGGTTCAGGTCTGAATAAAGATTTTACAGAGGAAAAAGAAAAAAACCGTCCGTAGCCACCCGCCAATAGGTGTACACCCTGTTAGACCCCTGACCCTAGGCAAAGTATTTAATCACTTGGCCCCAAAAAGAGAATTAAAAAACCATTAATCAATAAGAAGGTCCACCATAGTCCATGGGCCACATCCTATAACCAACCTTATTTCTTAGAAGGAATAGAATTATCAAAAGCCCATAGTGTTTAAACCCAATTAGACTCTTAGGATATATATATATATATATATATATATATATATATATATATATAGGGTCGTAAGAGGCACCTAGATCTTACACCACAAAATCTTCACCCACAAGGAGTTCCAAGGCAAATTCCACTAGGAGATATCAAGACAAGAAGAAAGCTTAAAGAAGACCCTTCATAGCCAAGGAAATTAATTAAGGCTAAGAAGGTAACCCATGTCTCAACAAACCTTATATTCTTAGTTTATGATCCCCCTCTTAGGCCTCACTTATTATTCTCGTGTACTTGATGATTCTTCTCATGATAATTGTCGTCTATTTATTCTTGGTGATTGATGAGATGATTTATTATGCTTTCTAATGATCTTGGTGAATCTTGATGTTGGAATTTAGTATTGAGATTCTTTCCGAATCGCTGATAATTTTGATGTTAAAGATGAAACATGTTTCTTGATGATTCGGAGTGGGATTTAGAGCCCTAGGTTGGGTTTGGGGAATTTGTATTGTGATGTTCTTGATTAATATTTGGGTGGGAATTCACATGTTCGGTGTTATTCATATTTAGAAGTCGTGATAGGACGAGTCATACATAATACTTGCTTTTACCGTTATTTGACTAGTCGGTGTCGTTAATTGCGTTTAAAACCAGTGTCTGATGTGCATCGGTTTCGGTTCCACGAAAGTTCCGGGGACGAAAGTAGTGGTAAACGACGTCAGTGGAGGGGTAGGTGGCCCGCGCTCCCACGCGTACCCGCCACCTACCCGCTGCCAGAACCACCGCCGGGCAGCGGAGTAGCCGTCTGCCCGCTGGCAACCCGCTGCGGAACAGTGGATTCCGACGGGCAACCGGCGGACCCCCACCCACCGGGCTACCCGCTGGCCATACCCACCCGGGTCTCCGGCTTCCCCGTTTGATGTTCCCCATCTCCCTATGGTGTCCCAACGGACCCCGATCGTCGTGCTTGAGTCTAGCTTGATATTTCGGGTACCATTCGTAGGTTAAGTAAGTCTTAGGAATGACATGCTAGTTGAATTGGTAACCCATTGACCTAGGTGGAAGTTGTATGTACCCTTAAGACTATTCTAGTATGTGAATGATCACACGTAAGTTTATTTTATGTCGTTCCCTCCCAATGTGCTACTACGTGCTCCTATGTGTTATGTGTTGCATGATCCCCCATTTTGGTTATAGGCCAATTGGGTGGTCCCGGACTAAGTTCGGAAGTCGGTTTGAGGACCGAATGGATTGATCCCGGACTGAAGTTCGGAAGTGGCTGAAGGCCAATGGATTGTCCTGGGTTAAGACTCAGAAGTGGCTAAGGCAAAATGATTTACTTCTTGGACTACAGGTCCAACTATGGGCCTCGGTGCTATGACCCACCGACCTGACGCGCCAGGACGGTGTGTAGGGCCAATAAGCCGAGGAAGGCTGTAGTCCACCGACCTGAGTAATCAGCGGTGTGTAGGGCTACGGCTGCTGCGATCCACTGAGCGATGGGACAGCGGTGTGTAGGCCATAGTCTTCGAGGATCTTCGCCACTACTGGGTACAGCCCAGGGGTAAGCCGGCTTAGATCCGCTATGGTTCACCGACTGTGCGCATCGACGTGTGTTAGGGCGTAAGTCCCCCTTGTAAAGGGGATCGGGTCCACCGACTGTGTGCGTCAGCGGTGTGTCGGATCGTGATCCGACGTTGAGTTCGTCAGCGGTTCTAAAAGGGTTGGTTGCGATCAACTCCCTTCATACCGCGGTATTGAGGTAGGGTTCTGCGGGGTGTTAATGCTATACGCATTAACCCTCATGTTCGGGGCATGCGATTGGTCCGTGGCGCCATCATTGATTATGTGCTATAAATGATGATTGAATGATGATGTGAACTGTGACCTTTTGTATGCATTTCTATGATGTTATCTCTATCTAACTATCTATTACTGTTGATGTGTTTACCCCTATCTGTCGAGTCTATTCCCGTTTTAAAGCTAGAGTTCCTAGGATATACCTTAATGCTTCAAAATGATCTTCCTATATATATATATATATATATATATATATAATATATATATATAATGTATTTCAATGCGTTGGAGTGGTTACCAGCATCTCTCGCTGAACAGATATATTTGGCTTTCAGGCACGAATGAGTAGTCACTGGAGCGCGATAGAGACGTGAAGCGTAGAGTAGATAGTTTCTCTTTCGCCTGCGTGCCATATTGATGTATTGACATTATTTGAGGATCTTAGCTAGTTTGCCTGTGCACTTGGGTTCTCTAGCCCAAGTGTGGCATAACACCCCATACTCTTATATTATGTTCCTGGGATTTTATGAAGATTACCTTTATTATATAAGTTTTAAATGTTTTAAAATTCTGGTGTGTTACAGTTGGTATCAGAGCCTAAGTTTGACCCTAGGATAAGACTCTTAAGACCAGACCTTAAGACATCAGACTCGAACTCTAGGAATCTAGGAACTTAGGATTCAGAAATCTTAGACGGGCAGTGAGATTGTGAAACCTACACATAAACTCCCTCACGTTACCCCCCTAATTTAAGGAACCCCCTCGCTTATCACACCGAGGAAAAATCGCAAACCACTAAACCATTATAAACATTGGTTCTATAGATCAAACAACATGGCGCTAAACAGAAGACAATCAAGGACTCCAGAACCCACCACACACGACCCCCTGGCTCAAACCCTGCAGCAACTCACCTAGGTCGCCCAAGCACTAAGCGACATAGCCCTCCGCAACAACAAACCGTCGCCGAACTCAAATTCAGAGGTCACCCGACAGGTTTCGAACCATCGACCACCCATGTTCTTAGGCGAAAAAGATCCCGCTATCCTCGAATAATGGATACGGACCTTCAACAAAATTCTGGGATTGGTAGAATGCCCAGAAGAACGCCGTGTGGAGATAGCCTCATTCTACTTCGGACACGAAGCAGATCTTTGGTGGACCCACGAAGGACCCACTTATAAGCAGGAACCAGGATTCAACTGGGAAAGCCTGAAAACGCGCCTGCGAGAATGATTCTGCCCGGCACACGTGAAAGCCTCGATGCACGAGGAGTTCATCCACCTAAAACAAGGCACGGCTACCGTCACTGAATACCATAAACGATTCCTCGAACTGGCATGCTTCGCGCCAGAACTAGTCCTCACGGAATCAACAAAAATAGAAAGGTTTGTATCGGGCCTCAACTTCGAAGCTCGGAAAACACTGATAGTAAGCGGGCCCCGCACCCTCAACGAGGCTTACTCCAGTGCTGCCAACCTCTACCGAATCCAACTACTAACAACGTGGGGTTCAAGATCAAATTCGGAAGAAGGAATACCGGAGGGTGGTGCGCCACCAATAAAGTGAAACAAGAACCGACACTAACACCAGGCCCAACAACCGACCGGACAAAGAGCACCCCAAGAAGCAACGAAGCCAACACAGGGGGCTTCCCTTGCCCAAGATGCAACCAAAGCCATAGAGGCAGGGACTGCATGGGGAACCCCTTACGATGCTTCAACTGTGGAAAAGAGGGACACAAGGCCTTCCACTGCCCGCAACCCTCAAGCTCACGCCCATGAACATGGGCCAACACGGAGGCACCAACAACTAAGGGAATCGCAGTGCCACCGAAAGGTATTCGTCATGAGTCGTACGCAAGCGAGCTCGTGAATGAAGAAACCCTCAACGAAGAAAACATGACCCCGGAAGACGAGGACCACGCGAAACCACCGGAGGAGAACCAAGAAAATGAATTCTGCTTAGGATAAGCTGAGAAACCCCTGTAACCACCCCTATAGTTAAAACTACTTGTTTAGTCTAGCCACTTCAAAATTATTTTTTAAATAAGATCAGAATAATTTAACAAGAAGTAGAGGAAACTAAACAACAAACCACAAGGATGACCAATCAAATTCCCTACCACTAGAAGACAAAAAGACTACTTGTTTAGTCTAGCCACTTCAAAATTATTTCTTAAATAAGATCAGAATAATTTAACAAGAAGTAGAGGAAACTAAACAACAACCACAAGGATGACCAATCAAATTCCCTACCACTAGAAGACAAAAAAAGAAGAGATAAGGTATCACAACAAGGAAAATTAATGTCACTAATGGGAATGAACTCTAGAGATCTCACACTTACAAGCCCAAGCTCCTAACCACTAAGCCATAAGTGTTTCTTGAAACCTTAAGGGAACACTCCCTTCTTAAACCTCTTCCAATCCCTAAAACCCCAAAACCCCCAAATCAAAAACCCTTCTTCTTCTTTCCCCCCACACTCCACTCTCACCTCTCCCTCTCCCTCTCACCTTCCCGCCGACCTAACACCACCCCAACAGCCACCTCCGGTTGCCGGCCACTAGCCTAGTCCCCGCCGACCCAAAAGTCGCCCCACGCACGCCACCGCCATCGCCCGGAAGTAACCCGCGACACCACCACCGCCCGTCGGCCCACCTGACACACCCCGCTGCCACACGCACCACCACTACCCAGCCCCATCCGACAGCCGTCGCCACCTCACTGAGCCACCGCCAGAACCCAGCCACGCCACCGCCCTATCACCGTCGAGAAAACCGCGTCGCCGGAAGTTCACCGGAGAAACACCATCTACCCAAAAAAGCCCCTCGAAACCCGCACCCCGAAATGAGCAGCGACGGCTACACCGTGATAGGGAGGTAAAGCTCTCGAACCCGACCAATTCTCCCTGGGAGTTGGTCGACATGCTTAACTTCCAAGGACTCTTGGATACATGTATCTCACCATAAAGGGGATACATGCCCCGAATTGGTGAAAGAGTTCTATCGTCACTTGGTAGCGGTCAAGCGAGGTGATAAAATGGAAATCACCACTAAGGTCCGAGGCAAGGAAATCACACTTTTCCGAAGGCCGCTTGGCCAAGCTCTTGAAATTGACCACCACAGGGGTGTCAAACTATGACCGAAAGGGGTGGATTGTTACCCAAAATACGGGTACAAAGACTACCTCGGGTACCTACTCGGGAAAAAAGAAGGTTTCACCTCGGCCACACGGCCAAATAGAATGTGGCTCACCGTGGAAACAAAAGATAATTAGTTATGATTGTGACTGACAGCCTTCTGGCCACAAACAATAAGAACAAGGACGTGGGAAGCTTTAGAGTGCGCCTTCGCCTACCTCTTGGAAAAATCACAAAATCAATTCAACCTACCGGCCCTCATGCTAAAACACATGGCAATTGTTGCAAAACGTAGAAGCCGGCTTGAGCCTCCCGTTACGGGCATGATGCCTATAGTTGGATCATGGAGAAGAGAAGGGAGGGGATCTAAGCCACACTGAGGGTCAAGACTGCAAGCGGCATGGTTTTCAATGCCCAGAATATTCGCCGCAATGATATCTACTACATCGCAAGGGGGGAAAGTACATCACCCTCGATGGGAGATTTGCTTAAGCCCGAGGAAGAACGAAGGAGGGTTGATTGGATCAACTGGACATCCTCCAACAAGAAACTGCAAACCGGCCATGCAAGAAGGGGGTGGGGAGATCAGGGAGAAATGAGGAACAAGAAGAAGATAGCGAGCCTAACCAACAGGAGCAAGGGCAAGCCCAACGGAGGGGCAAAACGAAAAGTCGTCAGACGGAGCGCATCCTCGCTCAGTGCCTCACCCGTGCAGAACCAATCATGCGTAGGAAAGGATGTCTCGTCACCTAATCCGCGCAACAGCGCTGCGTTGGATCAAAAGTTGGCAACCCATCTCCCAAAATCCATCAAGGCCAGTGCTGGGCACTCGCGGGGGTGTCCAGCTCAGGAGTAGAAACCAAGGTAGACCACAATCCTCCAAGAAAGAACACCACCACCGACGGACCACCAAATCCAGTCTACCCGAACAAAGACAATAGTGGAAGGCGCATATCTCCCAACCAGGAGAGGCCGAAATACGTCATCTAGGGTGAAAGAAGTGATCCACGCACAGGTTGGGGACGAAGTGCCTTGTAAGGTGGGGGGGGGGGAATAGTGTAACAGACGGGACCGTGTTACTGCCCCCTGACCTAGCAAAGTATTTACTCACTTGGCCCAAAAAGAGAATTAAAAACCCATTAATCAACTAAGAAAGGTTCACCAGTAGTCATGGGCCCACATCCCTTATAACGCAAACCCGTTAAGTTCCTAGAAGGAATTAGGAATAGCAAGCCATAGTGTTAGACCGCAGATATAGGACTACTTTGGGAGGTTATAGTATACTATTATATATATGATATATAGGTGAGTTATATGATATATACGTATATAGGTCAGGTTATACTAGTATATGGGTATATATATTAGTATAGTAGTATGATGATTGTAAGTAATAATGGTCGTTAAGGACCCGGCCTAATATTACACCACAATAATCTCTCACCAACACAAGATTCCAAGGAATCCATCGTAGGAGGATACGTTGCAAGAAAGAAGAAAGGCGTAAAGAAAGACGCCCTTCATAGCCAAGGAAATTAATTTAAGCTAATGAGGTAACCATGTCGTTAACAAGACTATTTTCTGTAGTTGAGTGATCCCCTCTAGGCCTCCTTCTTATGATTCTCGTGGTCTTGATTGAAATTCGTTCGTGTGATTAATGTGTGTTCATTGATTTGGTGATTGATGAGATGTTTATATGATTTCTTGATGATCTTTGGTGAATGCGTTGATGTTTAGGTTTTTGTCTGTTTTTTTGTGTGTGGTGGGGTGTGTGTGGAATATTGACAAGTTCGTGCGAACCTGATAGATTCTGTGATGAAGTGAAACGTGATTGATGGTGTGGGTGGGTTAGAGCCCTAGTTGGAGTTTGGGAATTTGTATTGTGAGTGTTCTGATTAAGTAGTGTAGTAATGTCCATGTCGGTGGTTCATATCTTAGAGTGGTGAATAGGAGTTGAGTGATACGTTAATGAGTTGCGTTTTTGATCCGTTATTTGACTACGGTAGGTGTCGGTTAATTGCGTTTTTAAAGAGTGTATGAGCATGGTTCCGGTGCCACCTAAGGTATCCGTGACCGAACAGTGTACGGTAAACGGACGTCAGTGTTGGGGGGTAGGTGGGGGTTAGTGGGAACCGGCCACCTACGCCGCTGCCCCAGAAACCACCGCCGGCAGCGGGGTAGCCGGCCGGGCAGCGGTCTGCCGCCGGCTAAGACCCGCTGCCGGACAGTGGATTCCGACGGGTAACCGGTGGTGACCCCACCCACCGGCTACCGCTGGCCGATACCCCTTCCGCCGGGTCTCCGGCTTCCCGTTGATGTTCCCCATTACCCATGGATGATCCCAACGGACCCACCGGATCGTCTGTGCTTGCAGTCTAGCTTAGACTACCTTGGTGGTACCATTCGTAGGTTAGAGTATTAGGGAATGCGAGCATGCTAAGCTTTGAAATTGGAGAGCCATTGACACAGTAGGTGGAGGAAGTGTATGTACCCTAAGACGTAATTTCCTGAAGTATCGTGAACATGATCCAACACGTAGGAGTTGGTAGTGGACTTATATGTCGGTTCCTCTCCCATGGTTACTACGTGCTCCTTGTGTTATGATGATTATATCGGCCTGCGGGTGCTAATGACTGTAACACCCCTGATTTTTAAACTTTTAAATTTATATTAAAGATTAGAATACTTAATTAGATCCCCGAAGATATAAAATACAGAAGCGTAAACGGCGACGCGGCAGGTGCCTATGAAACACTGGCTAGAGAGACACCCAAGGATGACACAGGCTAACTTACAACTAATATCTCAGAGAACGATATTTACATAAACGTGGCACGCCAGGCCAAAGAAACTATTATACTTCTACAACCTCCAAATTCTAGCAGCCTCAGGTGACTTAAATCTTCTGTCGCCTTGAAGCTAAGAATTATATCTGTTCCAGCGAGAGACTTGATGGTAACCACATCCACAGCAGTTCGAAACTACAATACCATATAGCACAGGTATATATAGAATTAAAGAAAAC
>VALG01015264.1:0-28156 GCA_009835305.1 Ipomoea purpurea | reverse complement strand
CTCAACTAACCATAACTCCCCCATATAAGTAGATAAATAATAAAACTAAAACCCCGCCTCAGTGACAGGAGTGAGAGTACAGTATAGTATTAGTACTATACAGGTTAATTTTGGTCCGTAAATCACACGGCCATATGTGGTGGGCTTCCCGTCATTTGATTTTTCTAATGTTATTGTGCATGGTCCTTTAGTTTATGTAGCATTGTTTTAACAAAGCTTTGATTTAAATTTTCAAAGCGTTTGGGACTGATTATTTCATTGAAGACGGACCGAGTGTCAAAATTTTAATGGCCCAGCATTGTCCGCAAAGATCCCATAGTCTGTCTTAGCCAAGTTAACTTGGGGTTAGTTTGGGAATGTGAGATGAATATATGACATTTCATTTGCCTCCACTAATTAAGTAGTAACAATAAGCTCCTAAAACCAATGTAATTAAAAATGCCATTTGTGGCAACGAGAACGATTAATACGGGTCAAGAGCTCAACACGCAACCGTCGTGAAAAGTATGGGGGAGAGTGGTCTTGGCGGGTAAAAGTAAACCTTTCTGTTTTCAACGAGAAATTTATATCCTCAGCATGACGAAGTCGCAACTGCGTCGACTGCATTCCAAGTAATGGCGGACCTACTTAGTTCCGTACATCTTGAGAGTTCTTGCCAGACACGGCACCCGGTGTAATGCAACTTTTCCGCAACCATCGCACCCGTAGTTACTCAATTTGGTGCCACCCTATAACATGTCAGACTTACTTTCCGCATTTCTCTGTCACGCGGCGTCTGGACGATCGTCATAACCCAAGGATATCAACGCATAATAGCAAAGACTGTCACTTTCAAGAGCTACCTAATGTCCAGTTCATAGCTTCAGATGCTGAGCAAAATAAAACCATCTCACTTGTACCTACACAATCTAGTTCTAGCAACTCTTGACCGTGATTCCTTGTAATCCTGCAACTTCTTTATCCGCAATCGTCGGCACCAACACTGGATAATCCTCCACTCTGCACCTAATACTTGGTTACCGCAACACGCGGAACCCACGGAAGTACTGAAATTTTCCGCAACCTCAGCACACCCGTACCGCAATTTTCCGACCTGCTTTCGATAGACCCACGTACCCGGCAAACTTTCCGCATATCATGTGGCGCTAACCCTCCGTCCATAACACATAAGTTTCCTCGCTGGGAGCGATATTCCGCAATTAGATAGTCCGCCAACTGTGGAAGACTCTACGTTATCGTTCCGCCTATACCTTCCTGTTATCTTGGGCGCCCTCCGTTTTCCGCAACTTTACCGAACCTGAAGCCCATCAGGAGCCGTATTGAGTTCCGCAGGCTGGCCATCGCGTTTACCTGTCAACTGTATCTGTCATACTCAGATGAGAGCCTCCTCCTCTCAGGTCCGCTACTAAGTTGGCGCAACGTTTCGCATAGCGATTTTACAGTCACATTCTTTCTGAAACCACGAATTCAGTTGCATATCAACGAACTCCTCTCCTGGCACCTTCCCATTATCTTCAATGCACCTCTCGTTGATCCGCATAAAGATATCCGCCATGGCACCCACGTTACACACACAGGTCCCCATGTTGAGCACCCGCACGGGTGTAAGCCCCCGATCTTCATAGCAGTCAAGCAGTATCCATCGCGTCTCTCTCGTGGGCTTTAAATATTGGACGAGCAATGGATGGAGGTTTAGAATGGAGTACGGCTATGGGTGGTTTTTGTAATAGATTGGACTGCACTCATAAGAATAGAAACGCAGATTTGGGAAATGTTTGTTTGAAAACCCACGTATCTAAGTACCGCCATAGAACTCCGACAACATTCAACTACACACGGTTGCCGCCAAATGCAGTTCGTGGGCTAGAAATTGACCCTACCCCATAATTCTCATCATCATTCCTGCACAACTCGAGGCGGACATACAGGTGATCCGGCTCAGCTGCTACCCAGTTCCGATATATTGGGACTCTGAAAACTACGGAGCGCTTAGGAAGACAATACACTACGATGCCACACCACTTCTCATTATTGTTCTCAATACAGGTTCCGCATCTCTCTGGGTTGAGCGGCCTCGTTTCCGCGAGCTATAACCACACGGCTTAGGCAAGGGTCCTGATCAGTGTCTGGCAACTTCCGCAAACCTCGCCGACCTCCTCTCCGCTCGGTCGCACTTCCGCATACATGGAGCGTCACTCGTATGCCGCATAAGTCCGCAACTGGGACGCTCCCGTTGCGTCGCAGGACAAAGTCCGCAAACTTTCGCAACCATTTGGAACGAGCAGACACCCTCGTAGTGCCGACCGAATGTGGCGCTACTTGCGCCCTTCGTATCCTCGCAATGAAATGTTCGACGAGAGTCAGTCCTCCCACACGTACCAGCTAACATTTACCAACTTGGCACCTCCACGAGATTACCCCAACCTTTCGCACGCTTGAGTCGCACTCTCTCTGAGATACCTGCCAACTAACTGTATGCTACAACTTTCCATCAATCCTACCTGGAGCGGCCCCTCATATCGTGATAACCGCCTAATTACCTTGATCAAAGTAGCCGCAGAATACCGATTAGGCCCCTGTTTTATCCGTGATCCAATTAATTTATGGAACCATTCTCTCTGACTGGTCAAGACACAGGTGAAAAATAAATTGACTAAGAGTTCTCTTGCAAAGTCACTAGAGTAAAAGTTCAGCCACTCTATCCGTTCCCGACTAGCCCACAAAGAAATACTCTTATCAAGTAATTGCAGGGAAAGAAGTTTGCGTCACGTAAGAAGAATGTGGCATGAGGCCCAACTCGGTTCCAATATAGTAAACATGATCTGAAGGAAAGAGCAAAGTGTAGTGTGCGCGACTCATCCAATCATGACCGAACAAAGAGGCATTTGCTTCAGGCCAAACAGCGCAACTTGGTTTGGGATTTAAACCATTGTGATGTTCAATGGCAATCATGTGTCCGTAACATACAAAACACTCAGCCTGTCGGTGTAGTGGCATGCACTCCAAAACTGGTGTATCATCGGGCTAGGACTCTTTCGACCACACAACTTTTAAGCATATTTACTGATGGCCGCAGAATTATGATCATGATGAATGGTGTTGTCGAGATGGATTATTTCGCTGTTTATTCTGGTTTCGAGAGTTATTGTTTCTTGCCACCTTGACCTTACCCTCTTCCCCATTCTTCTTCTTTAGTCCCTCTTGGAGTTACATGAATGATCAACATTGTGTGCTTCGGGGCACTGGTGTAGAGTAAATTGGGATGTTTCTGGTCATGATGTTTCACATAATCCTTTGCATTGTACTGTTGCAAGAGTACAAGGTTATTAGCGGGAAAACAGGACAAGGCATTTCCAAACAAGTCCCGTGTCAAAAACATCTTTCTTACCTATCTTACATAACGTATGTTGGACACAATTTTGTGTAAACACTAGTACAAAAACAGTCATTCGCGCCAAAGTTAAGCTAAAAGGCGTCCAAAGTTGCTTGGAACGCGGACGTCCAAAGTACTGAGCTTTGGACACGTACAGTACGAGCATCTAATATAGGTGTCCAAAGTACATAGCTTTGGACACGTACAGTACGAGCATCTAATATAGGTGTCCAAAGTACATAGCTTTGGACGCCTATACTATTTTAAAATTAAAAAATAATAATAAAATTATTTATATAGTGGCATTTTAATTACAAAAATGCCACCGCACTACACTTTAGGCGTCCAAAGTTTCTAACTTTGGACGCGAATTATTTGATTTTATTGATTTTTTTTGTACTAGTGAAAGCTGAATTATAATTAGTTACTAGCTTAATATCTTGAATCACAAGTTAAGCCAGTCAAAATTGTGTCTAAGGAAGGACTAGTGATATTTGCTGCTCAAAACGGTCCTTCAGGGATTTTCAGAAAACATAGGAGTCCTTTTCAGTAAGGTCTTCATTTTTTCAGAGGCAGTGCAAGAAGAGGGAAAATTAAGGCTTTTAGCTTTCAAGGCATCATCGCTCGTGGACTTCTAAGTAATTGCTCCCGTTGAAACCAGCTCGATGAAATCACACTTGGTGATAGCAGGAAAGATCGAGATTTTTTTTTTTAAAAAAAAATCTATATATATTAAGACTGGCTAAAACGAGGGTCCACCTCTAAAGAATAATTTGGAATCCGCATAATAAAAAAAAAAAAAAAATTATGCTAATATAACACAATATGCATAGAAATTCATAAAATCATATGATCCAATAAATTGCACAACATAGCAATTTTAATTTATGAGCATATTCAATAATAAATTGATTGACAATTTGAAAGCAATATAGATCTCAATTCGTGCTGATAAGTGATAACGTGTTGTAATGTTATTTGTGCCCATTGGCCTTTAGTCCTAATTGGTGAATTGTATGATTGGATCAATGCAAATGTACGAGACAAAGAGAGGTAGAACAAGAGACAAGGAGAGACATTCCATTGCACAAGCCAATTCAATACAATTTTACAACAAGCATATATAATGTACAAATAATAATGACGATACTAATGATGACCGTTATAACAGATATATATTGAATGCCCATAATGTCCATCATAATAATATATTTATAACAAAATAGAAGAATTGGGTCAAGGATAATTATGAGGCTAGAATTATTAGAAATAAGTTAGGCTTCTTAATAAATTAAAGAATTAGTCTTCTACTTAGGAAAATATTCGTAGGAATTGTTTTTGGAATTAGAATGAATTTCGGTTAACTGTGTGTGTGTGAACATAAAAAGATAAAAATAAAATGTATATGAGTATTTATGGAGTTTAAGAAACTTATTGTAAAACTTGATAGGAATAGAGGAAAAGTTTGTATGTTTAGATAGAGGGAAAAAGTCTGTAGGGAATGTTAAAAATTTTGAGGTTGGATGGTGGGATTTTAGCTATTTATTTTTGTGAGAAAAAATCTACAAAAATTCTAATTTGATAAAGTCTAAAAAAATGAAAATATACAAAAAAGAAATACTACAAATAAAAGAGTTTTTTTTTGAAAATGATCCCTCGTCTATTTCTTAGTGTATATTAAACATACAATAGGTAAATGGACAAAAATAACCTCGATTTTAACACTAATTAGATGGAATATGTCACGGAAGACTAAATTGGGTGAGTTTTTGAAAGTTGAGGAAACACATTTAGTCTAATTGAAAGTCGAAATGCAAAATTGAGAATGAACAATAGTCGAGGGACCATTTTGAAAAAAAAAAAAACAAAAAAAAACAAAAAACAAAAAACTCTTCTAAAGTTAAATAGTTGGAAATTCAAGCTCGCATAGAGCTATTTTGAAAATTTTGCAAATTCGTTAGAAAAGTATGCATGTCAAGACCAACAAGTGGTATCAAAGTAATTTATTTTAAAAGATCAACTGTTTTATGTCAACTTGAGCAGATCTTTAAAAAAATTATTTTCAAAATTTGTTAAATAGCTAATTTTCTAAAAAAGCACAGACGCAAATTATGCTGTGCAACCGAATGCACCTTGCAAGGTGCATACGGTTGCAAAACGCGCCGTTTTGGTTAAAAAAAAACGCGCGTCTCACTTAAAGAAAGAAATCAGGCTCGATTCCCGCAATAACATTTTTTATATATCCAGAAATTCATAACTATATAACACAATTCATAATATATCCACAATTATAACTATATATCCACAATTTCATAATATATATCCACAGTGAATGAATGAAGTAAAAATCCACAATGAATGAATGAATGAAGATCTACAATGAATGAATGAATGAAGTAAAAATCCACAATGAATGAACTAAATATCCACAATATATGATTGAACTAAATATCCACAATGAATGAACTATATAACCACAATTTCATAATATATAACACAATTTCATAACTATATATCCAAATTTCATAACTATATATCCACAGTGAATGAATGAAGTAAAAATCCACAATGAATGAATGAAAAGTAAAAATCCACAATGAATGAATAAATGAAGTAAAAATTCACAATGAATGAACTAAATATCCACAATATATGATTGAACTAAATATCCACAATGAATGAACTATATAACCACAATTTCATAACTATATAACCACAAATTTATAACTATATCCACAATTTCATAACTATATATCCACAATAATGTTATTGCTGAGAATCGAACCTGAATTTTTTTTTTTTAAAGTGGGACGCGCGTTTTTGTCAAAACGACGTCGTTTTGAACCGTATGCATCATGCGCATGGTACATTCGGTTGCACAGCATAACTATTGAAGCACAGAAGTATGGATAGAAAACTTCAATTCAAATACATTTTTTAAATACATCTCTTCCTGTATTTTGTAAATTGGATAGATCAATATAAAATTATTATAGAACTATTGTATTCTCATAAAGAAAGATCATTGGACTTAAACAGCTAGCCGCAAGTTGCTAGTTAATTGCCTCCAATCTTATTTAAAACACATTGACATAATTATCGAACGGTCTTCATGAAAACTTTATTCAAACACACACGGAAAAATGTTTAATTTGTGTTTAACATATTCATCCAATATTATTATCGTCAAGAATATAAGTTCGCTTGTCTTTCAAATTAAAACTTCCCCGTTCTTATTAAGTTTGGAAATTTCAAAATCTCCATGAGGCTCAAACCTTTCTTCACTTTCAGACCCCTAGAATCTATCAATTACAAAACCCACCCCAAATTGGACTAGCAAATTAAATTACTTTTGTTAAGCATATATCTATGGAGCAAAGAAAAGTAAAACCAAAATCATAAAATCTGATCTTTATATATATATATATACACTGCTGAAGAAAGATGATTGATGAGACATAATATATAATAATTCAAATACAAGCAAACATTAAACACATGCATTATATTGGTGTAGACAGCTAGACACAAGCTTATAGTTGCTTCCACACCTCTTACTAATTCAACTCTCGATCCTTTGAAATAAGGGAGTTAGAAGAAAACGTGAATCTCGTATGCTTAATTAGTCAACTTGATTTGATTGGCTTAGTCAATTGATTTGATTGGCTTAAGTTGTCATCGGAATTGGAGTTGCAAACTAATTAAAAGTTCAACCCACTTTTTTATTACGACATCCCTTCATTCCCTTACCACTACTTACACAACTTCCAACAACTCTAATAAGCGCTTTGCATGACAAGCTAAGGTTGAATTATGCAAGTATAAATATTATTTCCAAAAGGTTGAACCTCAACCCTATTTCGACAGAGCACTTGGGATGATGTAAATTATGATAACTCAACTGAACATGAATCACAGATGCTAGACCTTTGTTTACTGTGCACAAGGAGCTCCTTCACTTTGAGAGATTGCTCCTACATTGCCGTTGGTGAGACTCGATCTCTGGTCATTCTTTCCAACTTTCACCTCTATTACGAGTTGAGTTTGCCCATGTGGACAACAAACAAAAAGTTCATAGTCTACACAACTCTAATCTGTAGACCATAAATAAAAAGTTCATTATTTGTATATAAAAATTAAAGTACGTTATTTCGTATACTTAATATATTAAAAATATACCTTATATTTACGAAAAATACAATATTTTATATAATGCACATTCAGTATATAAATGATGTACTTTTAATATGTTAAAATGTATTGTTTTTTATGGTCGATATATAACACTATATAGATCATATAATAATTTTCCTTCCATCATCTTATGAACAGTAAAAGTCGGCGGCACGAGGAGCGCGAGCGAGCGGAATGGGCGATAGATATGTATAAAAAGGGGGAGTATGTGGGGAGTTTCAGCACAGCACCACTTACTACTTGAGAAATCCATAGAAAAAAGAGAGAGAGAGAGAAAGAATTGAAGATGAGTGACACAGGCATTGCTAAAAGATGGAGGGTTCTAAGTGGGAGTGATAACTGGAAAGGGCTACTGAGCCTTTGGATTCGGATCTCCGCCGCTACCTCATTCACTACGGAACCATGGTTTCACCCGCAACCGATTCTTTCATAAACGAAGCAGCTTCCAAAAATGTGGGATTATCACGATATGCCAGGAGAAACCTCCTTGCCAACTGTGGACTAGTGAAGGGAAACCCTTTCAAGTATTAAAGCTTTCTCTCTCTATCTCTCTCAGTTTCACCCACAAGCGAGCTAGTTTATTTATATGTTTTTTTTTTTTTTTGTTAATTGTTTAAGATATGAAGTGACCAAATACTTCTATGCACCATCAACAATCCAATCCCAGATGAAGGGTATACTGTGAGGCCAACCCGATCGGATGCAGTTGCTAAAGGAATCAAACTGGAATGGATATGTTGCTGTGGCCACGGATGAAGGAAAAGTTGCCTTTGGACGAAGAGACATTCTGATTGTTTGGAGGGGAACAATCCGACTCTCAGAGTGGAAAGAGAATATCACATTCTGGTTCGTCAAAGCGCCATTATTCTTTGGCGAAAACTCTGATCCTCTGGTGCATAAGGGTTGGTACGATATGTATACCACCATCAATCAAAGATTCCCAACTGAATGAAAAGAGTGCCAGAGATCAGGTATGTGTAATATAGATTAAGTGTTTACTAGGCCACTTACACCAAAAGATAGCTAGTAGCTAAGATCAAGACGCTGGCTGTTGGACTTGGCCTTTAAACTATTCACTTACGATCACACTGGGTGCTAGACTTGCCTTTTACCTGCCTCTATCCAACACATTTTGTATTTTTATTTTTATTTCGGCATTGTAGAATTTGACTTGACTTGCCTTTGTTATATATATAAATTACTGAAGAAGTTGCAAGACTTGTTGAGTTATACAAGGACGAGGAAATTAGCATAACCGTGACAGGACACAGCTTGGGTTCATCCATGGCAACACTGAATGCAACAGACATGGCTGTCAATCCATTCAGACCGGACATTCCTGTCACTGCTTTCTTGTATGCAAGCCCCAAAGTAGGGGATGAGAACTTTAAAAATGCCATTTCTAATCAACAAAACCTTCGAGCCTTGCGAATCTCCGACGTCAATGATCTTGTTACAGCAGTTCGCCGTTTGGATGGAAAGAGGGTGACAACATAATAACAACGCCACCAACACCTTACGGAGATGTGGGGGTGGGTTTGGTGATTGATCTAAGAAATCCCACTATTTGAAGCCTGACTTTCCAAACCTGTCAACTCACGACTTGATGCTTTATATGCATGCAATTGATGGATACCAGGGGTCTCAAGGAGGGTTTGAGCGTCACGGAGACTTTGATCTTGCCAAAGTTAATAGTATGGGGATTATTTGAAAGCCGAGTATCATATACCAATAGGATGGTTTAACATAAAAGATAAAGGAATGATTCAGCTGGACGATGGAACTTATATTCTTGACGATCATGAGGCCGACGAGAAGTTTTAAATTTCGTGGATGCATGTGTGTTTGAATAAAGCTAATTAAGTCCTGATCTCTAGCATCATGGAGACCTTTCTATAATTATTGAGTGTGTTTTGAATAAAATTGGAGCTGAGGCATTCAACTAGCCGCTTGTGGCTAGATGTCTAGTCCAATGCATGTGTGCAAGGTTTGCTAGCTAGCTTGTATTTGAATTATTATGTATGTTTCAATCATCTCTTTTAATCAATAATATATAAGTTGTTTACTTTGAATAATATTCTTTCTAGCTCTTTTTGACCATTCAACATAAACAACCTGCCTGCCACCACCATGGAAACCTAATGGGCCATTTATTAACTGAAAATTTTTAAAAATTTCTGAAAACTGAAAAATATATAGAAAACAGAAAACATGTTTACTAGCACAGTTTTCTATTATGAAAATTGAAAATAATTTTCAATTTTCTAGAAAATTGAAACACATTTAAAAACTAGAAAACTAAAACACTCTTAAAAACGATTTTCTAAATGAAAAACTGAAAATAAATTTTCAAACTTTCTAGAAAACTGAAACACTCTTAAAAACTAGAAAACTGAAACAATCTTAAAACCGATTTTCTAAATGAAAAAAAAATCATCTTATTCTTAAAAACTAGAAAACTGAAACAATCTTAAAAACAGTTTTCTAAATGAAAAACAGAATCATCTATTCTTAAAACTAGAAAACTAAACACTCTTAAAAACTGTTTTCTAAATGAAAATAGAATCATCTATTCTTTAAAACTATAAAACTTAAACACTCTTAAAAATTGTTTTCTAAATGATGAAAAACAGAATCATCTATTTATTATGTCACTATAATCCCACATTATTGGCCTGGCCTAAATAAAAAACAGAATCATCTATTAGTTATGTCACTTAAACCACATTATTGGTCTGGCCTAAATGAAAAAACAAAATCATCGATATTTAGTTATATCACCTATAACCACATTATTGGTCTGGACTAAATGACTAGGGATTTAAAGCTGCTCCATTCCCAAAGTCAAAGATCAAACCCTTGACCTTTGGTTAAGGTGAATAAGTCCCTTCCACTCAATCACACCCTCCAGGTTTATAACCATATTACTATAATTATATTCATTATCATCTTATTTTACTTATCACCATATTCTATCTTTTCTGCTACTTTACTTATTTAAGCATAACTTATTTCGTTACACTTTAAAATTAGACATTATTTAATGATCAAAATTAAGAATTAAACTCTATATAATGTTTTAGATTTTGATTGAACTCAATAGATATTAGTTCGAATATTTTTAATTATGTTACATCGTAATACAAGATCGGTCCATATATCGAATATTGAAATATTACATATATTAGAATTAAAGTAAAAGTTATATTTCATATACATGCATTCAAATGAATATATCCAAAAATATTTTAATATTAGCTCAAAAAATATTAATATTATCTAAAACTAAATTTTAGGTGAACTTAGTACGCTATTGGTTCAGATATATTTTTTATTATGTTATATACAGATATAAATTTTGTTCAGTTATCAAATGTAAAAATCTTACATATATTAGATATATTAACTTAAAAAAAAAATTCCATTTAAACCAAACATATATGTAAAAATATTTTAGATATAAGATCTAAAAATCACTCAAAATTAAACTTTTGTAATTTATAATGATAATCTAAAAATAAATTTGAAAAAAATAAGTTAGTAGACAAGTTTCTAAATAAAAAACGAGAATGGAAACAAAAAATAAAAATTGAAAAATTAGAAAACAAAGAACAGTTTTCTGAACATGCCCTAAATTTTAAGTTTGTGCCGATATCAGATCTGCAAATTGGCGGGGTGAAGATTAGTTTAATCAATTGAACTGATCGAAAGAAATTCAGTTAATTGCTTTGATTGATTTGCGTTGAGATTATTAAATTAATAATACCGATTATCTATTAGTTGTTGTAATTCAGCTTATCAACTCGTTGGTTCTCGCGTGATGTTTGCACGGTAATGCTTTGGAGATTTGTAGTATATGAGTATATAGAATAGATAAATAAAAGGAGAAGAAGAACACATTGTATAGAGACACAATCACATGAGACCACTTTTCATTAAGCCTTCACCCTCAATTTATAGGGATGATTACAACCTTTCACATCCTTTAACATAAGTAATGAAAAAGTAAAGGCTAACAAAAGTTCACAAGTTTAATAGCCATAATAATAAAATATTTATAACACTCCCCCTTAGCCATTAAATAACTAGACTCATGCCTCGTTAAAAACCTCGCTAGAAAAACCAAGTGGGAAAAACCTAGACGAGGAAAAGAGTACACGAAGTATGTTGATCCATGTGTTGCACTGGTTGCCTCATTAAAAACCTAGCCTAAGAAAACCCAGTGGGAAAAAACTTAGTCAAGGAAAAGAGTACAACCATAAGCCTTCCAGGCATAATCTTCAAGATTTCAAGGCTTCAGGACTATCCAGTCAAGTGCACCAATAAGAGATATAAGGTTAAGATTCAGGATCTGGAGAAAGTTCTGGAGCCTTTATTTTACCACAGGAAATGGAAGAACAATCAAGAACTTGGGCATTTGGTGACTTCATAAACCCCGCATGGTAAGAAGAAAAATAATGTATCGTTGGTGTGTGTGTTTATTATTTATTTATTTATTTTGTGGGGTGGTTGTCTATTACTCTTGGTAGTTGAGTATCTCTATCTCATATAAGCATACATGTTTTTTTTTTGGTGATGACATGAATTAATGTGGTTTATACTCGTGCCAGGGATTCCAAGCACTTGATAAGTGGTTGACAAGTGGGATGGTTCCCATTTAGTTAAGTTTTCTTCGTTTTGATTTTGAAAAGCAGCAGTGAGATTATGAGAAAATGGAGTAATAGTTGATGGAGATTGGCAATAACGGGCAAATTGCATAAATGATTTTGGTTCTATGAGTGAACTTCGGAGTGTTTTTTACACGAAAAATTTTGGAGTTCCTAATTTGTTGAAAGTTTATTGTTCCGAATTTCATTGATTCGACAACGTATGGTTGATATATTTGTTTAATAATAAGGAGAAGTTCCTTTTATGGATTGTGGTGCTGATAGTTTATTTTTATCTTTATTTTTGTTCATTAACTCAGACATAGCCGAAGTTGTTTGAAGCTTCAATTGAAGATTATGAAGAAGGCATGCAGGCTTGTAACGAAGCAGCAAGCTGTGGATGCAGGTATATTCATCACGATGATATCAATCTTGTCACCCTATCTTCACTTTGTCAAAATCACCTGGCCTAAAGTATTGTCACTCACATGATTATGTGCCTACAGTGTGAAAAACATCTTAATTTTGTACTTGATCTCTTCTTGACTCCTTTAGTGTAAACTAAATGTCTTGATGTTTCTATTTTGTCTCAGATTCCAGCACCAAAAAGAGGTGATATTGTTAGGCAGATTTGAGCACCACGTACGTACAGTTTTTTCCTATTAATATTTTTATATATAATAACTACATGTGAAGGTTATAATTATATTCCACTTTGTAGTTTTTTAATTTGCAGTTTCCCCTCTAGGAAAAGTAACGAAATAGAGAGCATACTTATTTAGAAAGTTGTTGAGCCTAGGCTTGTGCAATAAAAAACTACGGCTTAAAAAGACTATCAAATACACTTCCAATTCCTTCAATATCTTTTGCATTTATGTGCATGTGTGGAGCATGTTCGTATGGCATCTATATTCTCATTTGTTTTGTATTATTACTATTGATGTCCCGACTCCCGAGTGAATACATGCAATGAAAAGTCTATACTAGCTAGATGGGTAAATTAGTATCGTTTACAAACTGAAAATTAAATTTTCTCTAATTTTCTGAAAAACTAAAGAATTAAGAATATAAAACATAAAATATATTTATTAGCAAGTTTTTAAATTTAAAAACTGAAAATATTTTCTAAATAGAAACAAAATAATTATATTCTATTTGAGTATATATATATTATATATATATATATATAAACCAACATGTATCTAACCCTAAATCCTAATCCCTAATTTTCAATTTCCACACTATTAGGACTAGTATTCAGACTCTTTGTAATTGAGTCACATTATGACTCCGTATCATGTTTCCCATGATTCTCTCTTGTATATATTCCCTCAATCTGTGCAGTTGTAATTATTGTTTATCTAATACAGTTTATACAGTTATCATCTGTATCAACTAGTTTGGGTTTCCTTTCTCGTTCTATGGCCCCGACGGATCTGTTAATTCCTCGGAAAGACCGTTTCTGAAGCTGCCATCACCTCTGCAGCCACCATGGCTGTGAATTCGCTTTCTTCTGTGCACCACTGCGCCACTTCATCATCAGTATTAAGTTGACACACAAAAATTACCTATTTTGGAGAACACAGGTGGTTCCATTCTTGGATGGACACGGCTTGATGTCGTTCATCGACGGAACCAACCCATGCCCAACCGTGTTTCTTCTCGCCGCCTTAGGTGCGGCGCCCCAACCCAACCCCGCCGAGAAGACCCTAACCTTTCAGGAATGGAATCATCTACCTCCTCCAAAAAAAATAGTTCCTTGCGGTTAATTTCAGAGAAACAAAGTGATGGGCAGACGAGAGACTAGCAGTGGCCGACACGGGGGTAGGAACAGCCTCGGTGACAGTCGTTCTGAGGAGTCACGAACAGAATCGTCATCATTCACACCGAGAACTGCCATGGAAGATAACCTAGCTAATGATACCAGATGATGATATGAATATTAACATGACATTAACCAAAGACGAAGATAGTCGTATAAGGATACAGAGAGAGAGAGAGAGTCCTAGTCTATCACAACTAATACAGTCCTAACAACTAGTTCTATTAGAGGAGAAGTAGGAAGAGTAGTGAAAAGTGAAAAGAGTTTCCAACAACATTGACAATCAAGACGAAACAAGACGAATTTGATAATTACGATTATAGGACCGCATCGGCCAGTAACCCACGTTTCACATTTTGGAAAGCAACTACACAATGTATATAATTTATATACTTATGAATTTAGTTTTCCTAATTTAATTTGAAAGCTGTATTGGAAAGCAACTACACAATGTCATAAATATATAAATTAATAATTGAGAATCAAATTGAAAACTCATCACTTCCAATTCCTTCAATATCTTTTGCATTTATGTGCATGCCATTAATATAATGGACCGCAAAACCATGTGAAGCATGTTCGTATAGCATCTATATTCTCATTTGTTTAGTATATTACTATATTATTGATGGTCCCGAGTGAATGCATGCATGCAATAGTTAATGAAAATTTTCTCCAACTATTTAAAAAAATTGGAGAATTGAAGAATAGAAAACTGAAAGAGTAATACTACATGTACTCTCACTTTCTACTATTATACGATTCATTTTTTGTTCCATGTTGAGGTGTCATCCTTTGATTGATTAAATAACAAAGTGGACTACTATTTTTTTTTATTCATTTTTATTTACCCAATAAAATTTGTACATGTGACGACAGTTATACTCCATGAAAGTACATATATCATTTTCCAAACAGAAAGCATCTTTACTAGTACAGTTTTTCATTTTAAAAATTGAAAACATTTTCCACGAATTTTTTAAAATTGTTTCTAAATGAAAAACCAAATTATCATATATTTGACTATATATATCACTATAACAAAATTTTTACCATTAATACTTACATATTATTCATTACTATGATTACATCATATATTCATTTCTTTATCACCATGTTTTATCTTTTCTACTCGGATTTAATTATATAAATATAACTTAACTATATAGTCTTAAATAATAGATTTTGAATCCGGTGAGGTTACCTATGTCAGGCAAGGTGGTGAGGCTTGATCTGGTACGTCTATTTGTTTTTTGGATGGATGAGATTTGGCTGATTAAGGTGCCACGTGCGTGTGATAAGTGTGCATGTGGGGGTGTTGATGTCTTTTTGGTGGTGTCTTTATTAGGTTATAATAATTGATTAGCAGATTTTATGAGCTTGTGTACTACTAATTATGGTATTTATCGGATGATTAAATATTTTAAACTGACGTCTCTTCGCTTTCTTCTCTTCTCGTCCGTCTGTTCCTCTTCGAGAAGGGTGTTGGTGTCTCTGGCGTGTCGTTCCTTTTCCGTGCGGTTGACGGCGAATACTTCTCCACCTCAGTCTCGGGCGGTCTTCATGGCGGGGTCTTCATCACGGCGTACCAAGCGACAGAGGCAAGGATCTTCTACACGCATTCCAGGTATCCCGTCTGCATTCACTTTGAGTTCGACGTGTTTTGTGTATATGGGGTGTGGGATGTTGTTGCATGTGGGGTGTGCGATGTTGGTGTCCGTTGATGGGGGCATAGCGTGGTGTTTCTGCAGCGGTAGGTATGTTGCTTGTTTTTGGTGGGTTGTTTCCGTTTTTTAGGATTTTAGACGGGTTTTTCGCTGTTTTTTTTTTTTTTTTTGGTGATTTTTTTTTCTGCTTTGCAAGTGTGCGGGTGGGGGGTTTTGTGGGGGGGGGTTTGGGAATATGGGGGGCTTTGCAGATATGGGGAATTCATATCCTTCAGATCTTCATATAGCAGGCAAATTCTTAACACTGACATCTCCAGATTAAATGCAAAAGTTCCAACAATTTCATGACATCCAGCTCCAATACTTGTCCAACATCATCTATCATTCACTTTTTCATACTGAAGATTAAGAGCATGATGCTGAGGAGACATGTTACAACCATTTTACAGGACAACCACTTCAAATTGAATACTAAATATCTTTGCATGTATCTTGAGCATTTGAAATAGATGAAACTATTCGCCTCCTTTATGACTACTCACCTATCTTGTAGAACTAACTTCTTGATTAAACATGTAATGATGCAGAAAATTTGAAAGGGGAAGTCACATCAATTGTTTTCTAGTATATAAAAACTCCATAAATTGGAAAATTTTAGCAAAGCAACAAAGTAAGATATTTTATCATTCATGAGCTTTACTGCCTTTACACATCAACTAGTAATTAATGAAATGGCAATTTCGACCAAGGATATTTTGTGCAATTTGGTTCTTTTGGTCTGTACAGATGGGTTTAGTTACTTGTTATTTTTTTGCATTTCGATATTACTACGTCGTGCCTATACTGGTGTACTGAATGCAGTTATCTTTATCCTTTACGTTTTTATGTATACCATTATTAATGCAGGTTGTAAATGCGAATGTTATGCACAGGGCTACTCAGTTTTCATGCATAAGCCTAGGGCAAATTCTTTATCACCTGGGTGTCGGACGTTGTCTTTATATGTACTGCAAACATCCAGCTCTCCCATAATAAAAATTCATTTAATTATAGAAGCTGTCTCTAATGAAAAAACCTTTCTTAATTGGTCATGACAATCAGCGACCCAAAATCTGGTCAAGTGGCCATACATTAACCCTGTCGTCACAGTGTAAAACTGAACACTTCTAATTTGCCACCCAAACGCACCATAAAATCGAGCCCAATGGATACATTGGCTATCCAGTCTTCAATATTATCAACTAAACAATCCTAATATCGGCGAGAATTGCTCTCTACTACGCTTATGCACGCGCATATATTACACCGGTGTCATGAGTGATTTACACATAACATTTGGTGATCGTCAATTCCACTCCAACGTACTATTGGCGAGCGACTACCGTGGTATGATTCCCACGCACAGATCACCAAAACCCAACAACCACCGTGCCAACTATAATTGTTGGTTCTCATGACGCTATCATCCCGAAACAATTTTTTATTTGGTCGCACAATTCGATTTACCACACGCATTACATAATTGTCGTCTAAATGGAGAATTTATCAAATTTGATAAATTGAGATAAACCAATTTCACATCACCCATAAACTTAAGAGGGCGAGTATTGCATTAAACATTGCACATTGTCAAATTGACCCTAACGATTGCACACCTATGAATACAGAAGTATATGTTACTACATTTCCTTCTATTAAAATACTTATTATTGGAATATGAACCTTAGTACTACAAGAGACGAGTTCTCACCAAGACATCTTGGCACAGACATTATGCTAACGATGCATACGCGGTGAGAAACATATAACTTATCACAGATGTACGCTGCTCCCCCATTGTCAATTGGAAAATTGTATACTGCTCATAATACAATGTAGGAGTCATTATAGATCCCTGCACATCTCGCAGCGGTATTGAAAAAAATAAAGCGGAGCGAGACTCTTTTGGACGCTACATAGAACGATTAACAATTCGCAGACACATTCATACAGTAATTTTGCATTAGGCCTATCACACAACTTGCACATCTATGTGACCTCACACAATTATAGCACAACTAAAACATATAATTTCCAGACCTATATTAACGACACTATTTATGGACGAAAATCTCTTTTGACCTGAATGATTCTTAGTACGCGACACTCTTGTGCACAGACTCCCGTATGATCTAACATGCAAACGATAGACAAAGAGATGAAGTGATGGCACATACCTTGTGCAAGCTATAAACTCACAATTGTAATTGCTCAAACTCAATTGACCAAAGCGAAGAAAGTTCGTTGTCTACACACATCACCACACGAACTTGCAACAGAGCACATTAGACTTCAGGAACACACACTTCAGGCCACAAAGAATAGCGTTTGTGACTGGATCTGAAATAATAGTAACAACCACCTTTCCCATTCACGGGAATAAAAAGGATCATTGAGCGAGGCATTCGGATGGTTAATTGTATCCCACAAGAATTAATCTACACTAACCTATTTTAGAATCAATGAGCGCCGAGGGTAATTCACCCTTAACTGCTATCAGAAATACTACCTTAAAATATATAGAAATATCATTCAAGTCCTCCAACACTCTCTATTTGTAATATTTAATGGATGGGATGCGGATCTCATGATAATAAATAATCTTAGCTACCGCGTCCTACGATCGGAGATTAAAGTATCATTATAAAGGACCACGCTAAGCCTAACTTAACCTTATATTATCCGAGCGCGGTGGTTTACAACTGCTCGAGGAGGTAATGTTGAATATCCAATATATAATACCAATAGGTTCCAGTTCCATTAATGTAATGGGGCCACACATGATTCATAGTGATGGAGTAGCCCTGGGCCCTATCTGCTCGGTAATATTAGAGATAAACGGAAGGCAGATAAAGATCCCTAGGACTACCTTAACCTTAAACTTTAATTTCCCCCTTATTAAACTTCACCCGAATCAACTGGGACCCATTTCATCCTAGATTCACTTTAACAATGTTCCGGAAAGGTTCCCTGGTTGCAGTTTGATTCTTCCATGGGGTTTGGTTTTCTTTGATAAATATGCGTTGAGATTTGTACTTTCAGCTGCTATGAGATGTGTGTCTAATGTGCCTGAGCCTTATACTTAATGTGCGTGATGTAAAAATGCAGCAGAAAATATGGATATCAGCTTCTTCCCATCCCCAGTAGCCATTGCCCCATCCCTGATGATGATGATGCAGAGGCGAGCTATGGTGATTAAGAATTATGAGAATAATATAACAGAAATCCACACTTAGCTAGTGTGCAAATTTTGATGTGCGTGTCATATATATAAACAATTCAACCCTGTACTTCCCGGAAGGTCAAGCTGATAACCAGAATCCATGGATCCACACACCTCTGTAAGGGAAAGCTGATAAGAAAATACTGAGTATTTTCTGAGACCGTGAATGTGCGTCGAGTGCTTCCTTCGTCTGCACTGTCGAATCTGAGGCAGCGTAAAAATTATTCGTGAACTACCAAGCACATATGATCAAAGAAAACTCTCGCGGATATTAGAGCACAAAATTTCGACAAGCATACTATTCCCCAGCGACAATAAGCTCGGGCACATTAAGTATCAGAAAACTCACGCTAGTGAAGAGTGCACATCAACCCCCAGTTAATACCAATCCCACACAATAAATGAAGCAACAACACTCACGTCGACATATAGTACTCCAGAAGCCTCCCACTCACCACATTAATCCACCGCTCAAGTGACGGTAAGTCTAACCAAAGTGCACCTGAGTCAATATCCATCATATAAGATCGATAGTGGGAGGGAAGTCGAGCGACGCGAGGTGTGACGGAATGGTCCTGGCAGTCACCCTCAATAGAACGATATCATCCAGAAAAAACCGTGTTACTCTCTATAGGAGGCTCTATCTAGAGTGCAGAAACCACATGGCGGCTAGCTTCAAGTCATTTGTGATGGTATGGTAAACCTGCGCGTGATTTATTTCAGACTGCGCAAATGAGCTTAAACTTAATCTATAACCTTCCCATATGTGTCAATGCAATCACCCACCTCCGAAATCACTCTTATGTGATCGCATCGCTGATAGCCTAGCCGACCCGTCAATGCGTACGCAACTATCCTGATGGGCATACGTCAAGACCCACCCCCAAGACCGAATGTGTGCAGATCTGATCCGCTTGAGCCTCTTGAACGCCGTTCACACTCGCGAGAGGATACTTGAGTAGCGTTTCACAGACACGGCCCACTTTGAGCAGAGGGTGTATGATATTAGTTAAACAAATAAGCCAGGTAGCACTAAAAAGCCTTTACCGTATCTCACACCACATGTATGAAAGTATTGTTTTTAAAAAAAAAATTAAGAGAAGTTTGGCGCAACGCCGAGAGATGAGTATCAGCGAATATATTAAATATTTAAATATATTATTAATTTTTCTCCCTACATCCCCAGGTCTGCCAATATGTGAGGGTGGCGAGAAAATTTGACTTTTATATCTATTTCCTTCTTTATTATTAATGATTTTCCGCGATAATGCGTCTCTTTGATGTGCGCGGAATAGTCAAGGGCGTATCTCTTTCTATTTATGAATTTTTTCCTGTTTTGTTTCAAAGAGACACAGTATATATTACTTCTTCTCCACAAGATCTGAGATTTCTTCTCCATCGCCAATTTTTCGCTGCCTTCCATCTCCATCAGAGACTAGCCGCCGCTTCCTCACGTGCGACCGCCAGAGCTGCCGCACTCGCCCGAGCCGTCGCCGCCCTTTCTTCTACCATTGCGACGCATCCTCTGCATCTGAAGCCACCCATTGCCGCCCTTTCCTCTCGCGTTTCAGTCGTCGCCGCATTTCCTCTGCCACAGCAACGATCGCCATTACCGAGACCACTTCTCATCTGCCACATCAACAACCGCCATTGCGGCCTCCTCTCGGTAATCCGCTTCTTCTCCTCATTTATTTAAAAAGAAAGTTCATTTTGAATTATATGTAAATGTAATGAATACAAGGATTTTTGGTATATATATTTATTGTTTTGCGGCAGATAGCTCAGGGACTTTCGCCCATCTGTGCATCAAGAGCAGTAACCAAGCGCAGTCCTCCTCCTCTCCTCTGCTTTAGAACGATCTATAAGAGACTGTATAGACCTATTGATACAATTGATCTGGTCAGCACTTTCGTTTATTGAGCTGCACTCCTGAGGTATGTGTTTTTTTAAGGAAGAGAGTGTAATGTTTGCGCTGTTAATGTCCTATAGAAATTGTTTCAGAACTCTATCCTTGGTGTCACGCGAGCATAAGTCGACGGATACGCATCCCGCCACAGCATCCTACCGAGTATTTCATTTGTGTAAATTTCAAACTGTGAACAACTACCCTGAGACTAATTTAACTTTCAACATGTATATCTATAACTATTAAAGTCACTTATTCACACTCAATATATAAACTTTATCTCATATATTATTAACAGGAGCGGAAACACTTGTAAGATCCTATCCAGCATCAGCGGGATTGATATCAATTGCTGAGTTGTGCCTCTTTGGAACAGTAGAGTCTCTAAATAGTGGGTTAGTCGTTTCTGTCCTTCATATTTTGACTCTATATAAGTCCTAGATATGTTGTGTTACGCTATTTTCCTTGTAGCAGATATGATGCAGATGACCCTCCATCCACAAGGATCCGGGAGAGAGGGAGTCGCTTGTTACTTTCCATCACACTTACAGCGGTCTATAAAAGGGCACAGGGTTCGCATATAATGAGAGAACTTAAATCTCTAACTTCCTATAGCACAGACAGATGTCACTTATATGGGCTAGCATTTGCCAGCGCAATAAAGTAAGTACAACCATAATATTATAGATATAAAGATAAATTGTAGTCACCGAACTAGAAAGGTCTTACAGCTCCCAACTTCGTCCCGAGGACTAGCCAGAGCCACTTCGCATTTACCGAACAGAACCGCGGGGATCAATTATTAGATAACGGGAGAGAGCGATAACCAGTTGGAGCTCACATCACCTCTCATATGATCACACTGCATTTTCCACTGTACCCCAACTGAAGTAACATATTATGGAACAAAAGCCCAGAGAGGTTCTCAAGTCTGTGGGAAGAAAAAAAGTATAAGGGATGTCTCGCTGCACAGAGGGAGAGGATAGAAGAAACTATAGAAAAAAACCATCCAACTGTAAAAAAAGTACACTGGTATGATTCTCTAATATCCTAAGAGAGCAAATGGCCTCAGAGGTAGGATCTCGCTCTAATTAGCAAATACGGAATGATTAGGATGCACAAAACAATACCCACTTGATAGGGGAATTCTTTAGAGAAGATTGAGACATATACGGTACTACTCTATACGGTAAGAACTTGAGTTGACACATTTATACGCCTCGTATGATCATAACAGCACCATAAGCCAACAAGGTATAGAAGTCAAGTCACACAACCGGACCGAGGCGGTCCAAGTACTTCTTTTTAGAGAGTACCACCGGCATGGGAGAGTTTTCATGCAAAAAGATGGGTCCAAATGTGATCCGCGGATGAATTGTATGACCTTACGGCACTGGGGCATACCTATAGCTCCGGGGGGAAAAGGATAAAATGAGCCGCGATCCGCACTGAGAAAAGAAACATGCGGGAAAAGGGGCCGCTTAGAGGGGCGAGGGATCCTCCGTGAGCTGGGTGTCTTGACCACTGAGCTCCCCAGGGCGTTCTCCCGATTTGACCCCTTGGGCCCAAGATCCCTTCGAGCCTCAGAGCTAGAGTCATTGAGCCTAGCAGAACCTGGCTGCCCCAAGCTGAGCGGCGGGAAAAAGGAAGCCCGCCGCTCTGGTCCGTATGCGAATGCCCGAAAGCTCCCAAGAAATGAAGTTCCTAGCTTCTCCCTTTCTTTTTTTTGTAATTATCACCAAGTTCGTGGAAACCCGGTCCCGAGTTTTTGTACCGGGAAAAAATCTTTTTCCAATGGAATTATCCTTTCAGTCTCTTCCAGCGTTCGTTGTGTGATTATTTTACAGCTTTTAAGTTTTTTCTTCTTTATCCGAAACGCTATTTAGACTTTATACACGACCCCGCACCGGCCCAATGGTGCGTACCTTTACTCTGTACTGTGCCCTCCTGGCTCGTAGTCTCTATGGGTAAGCCTATGGATGATCTTACGCTGGTTCATATGCTTCCCACTCGCTCTTCCGATGTCCGGTATCCTCCTAATCAGTTGGAGGTGTGTGTTCCAACAACCTAACACCTCCCAGCCTCCCACGTACGAGAGCCGAAGGCCTCCGAGGGTCTCAGAGAATTACCTCGTCTATAAGCTGGTGGCGTGACTACTGCAGGGTACAAATTTGCTGCTTTCTTAGAGAGGCTAGGTGAGATATGTCAGACATCCCGTATAACCGGGCCGGTCACCCGGCGGGCGGGGTGTACCATTCGATCCCCTTCGGGTATGTTGTAATGACCATCCCCGATCCCGCACCAGGCCTTGGTGAGTCTTAACGGCTTAGAGGGCCCTCCTGTGCACTCCGCCGCGGGGCCATGCAGTACGCCAGTATCTGCAATCTCATTAAAACTCTCCATCCCTGGAACGTATGGTGCCGGTTCACCAAGTCTGCGCATATGTGCCTAACCATGGGCCCCCCTTCGCTCTCGCTGACGAGGCATTCGACGACGTGGGGAAGAAGTGTATTGCCCACTTGATAACTACATCTCGCTGATGATCTTGCTCCAGCCGCTTTTAAGTAGGCTTCAATTGCTTCAAGTTTGACATAGTGTGTGGTGAAGAGGGTGGGAAAGAGGAGAAAGAAGTTCGATGCGGTTCAATCTGTAGAGACAATCGTCGTTCTCATCATCGGGGTTCCGGTCGCTCATCCGGGGGGATAAGGATATCTTCATGATGCGGGATTACTTTTTAGCCCTTCTAAGTTACTTGTCCCTGTTAGACGCAACGCGCCCTCGCCAATCCGACGCCAGCACTTGTGTGAAAGTGAGAACAGCATCACAAAAAGGACGAGCCGGTACGCGAGTCGGAGGAGAATTGCTGGCGCAACACAGTCTAGACATGGAAGGAGGCCAGTTTGGGACCGGAAGGCGGACCAGCGCCGAGAGCAGATAACGATACAATATATTTGTGGTGGATAGATGATGGCGTCGCGACGCTTCTCTGGTGCACGCCGTATGATAGATCCCGAGATACTGGTGCTCGGCCGTTCTGGGACGCCATTAGATGTCGCTGGAGCTCCGCCAGAGAGACAGGCTGGTAAAATCCCGAGAAATAGATGGAGCCTATATCAGCCTTCACCCTGGAGGATCAACCCGAGCAGCTCCGGTGACCTATAGAGTCCGGAGTCGGAGGCACTCGTGCCCGTCCACCTATCGATGTCCAAGGGCACTGATTATCAAGGTAGGGTTATGGTGGGACACGTGGGCTGGACGTAGTAGGTCCATATCACTTGTATATATTGCAGACGGTAATTTGAGAATTGGATCGCATGGACATAGCGTGACTTGCACTCTCGTCGGATGGCGTCCCTTATTTTAGAGATATATCCGGACTTCACCGGGGTCTCATTGTATATTTTACCCGAGGGGATATAAAGTTTATATGCTCGCCCCGGCCTCCGCACACGATCCGTCATTCAGTGAAACTGAGCCGTGATGTGTGGGCAGTTGCCGAATGGTCTGGAGGTTCAGGCAATAAAGCCCCCAGGGGTTTAGACGTGATGGTCTTGTGAGTGTGTCAGATGTGTAGGTTACACTCCATTGTGCGGAATCCATCCGAAGCATAATGCTATTAGGACCGACCCGCGCTAGACTGGAAGATAGGTGGGATAGATTATCCGAGTGGAGTAATCAGCGCACTCATTTGCTATGTGATAATATTCCCACCTATTCAAGAACCGGGTCGGCGTGGTCCGTGGCGATGTCCAGTATCTGCTCGGAGAAGTGTTACTACCAGTGCGTCAACAGACGTGATCTGGCACCGGTCTTACCGGGTGAATACCAGTCCTAGATTGTCAAGGAGGCTGTGCTGAGCGTTGAACAGAACACCGGGGCTTTTCTGTATGTAGATTGAGGAAGTTCACCGCTGATCCGACGGACGACCGGTCACACGGAATGATAAAAATTTGGTCGGGCCCTCCACCTGAGCCTACGAAGGGTAAGTGTTTAAGCAATCCTATACCGGGAGGATCCCGGTCGCTGATATATTTTGCTGGGGATTCACATTAGATCTCCTCGAAGATACAGTGCCCCACGGGAGCGGTCTGACCGATCTGGTTCAAATATATACTCTGATCTCACGCGACTTGGCTCCGTACTGACTCCAGCGTCTCGAAGCCGGTCCGTTTTCAGAGGGCCAAAATAACCAGGCAAATGCTTCTCATGACGAGGGTCGCTCGAAGTCACTTCGCGCATGGTCCTGCAGAGAGCCCCTCGGACGTTTCCATCGTGAAAAGATGGCGACGATTAGCAACTTTAGCAAACGAAATCGCGGTCCAACTCGCTTCCCACCCACCCCGGCACCCCCCCAAGTTGCATGCTAAACCCCGAGATGGGGTGCTGAACATCCGTGGTCACTAATATAATGTTCCATAACACACAAACCCGCGGCGTATACGGAGGTGATGCCTGCCACTATAGTGCATTTTTTATACACACGGTATGACTCTTAAACAAGGCCTGCCCTCTAGTTCCTGAGCCTCGTGAGTTCCCTTTACTCCAGTCGGTACGTGATTTCTTGCATTTGGCGAACGACTTTGTGCCGGAGCAAATACGGTCCCTATCCCTATTTTGTGCGAGCCCCTTCCCTCGCTTCAAGGTGTGACTGGCCCCCTCTCGTCGTTCGGAGCACATAATCTCCACCTTGGAAATACCTGCGGTTAACACGAAACATCTTTGGAGGCTCTTCACGCGCTTCTGATATTCGCCATGGCGTCGAAGCGGCCCAAGGTCCCTCTTTTTCCGACTCCATCCGAGAATCCCCGACCATCGAATGTTCTTCTCCCCTCAGCCGTTGAATTACGTTTCGAGCGGGCCACCAGAATGGTCGAATTGAGACAGCGGTCGGGAATCCCAGGCCCTCGATCGGGCAGAATTTGAATGAGCTTCATGGATTGCATTTAGGGCTATTCACACCAAGTCGGAGGCTTAGCCCTCCCATAGACAGGGAGAAATGGGGGTGGTTTCCTGCGTAGCGCCTTATCTCGGGGGTTATCGTTCGGGTTAGGTCACAAAATATACAGTAATTCCAATCCAGCCCCAACTACGAACCCCCCGCCCCGGTGGGTAAAAAAGCTTTTTCTTTCCAGACTTCCCAAAATTGTCCGGGGTTTACATTCCTCCCACTTGTTCGTTTCCTTGTGGGGGGTAGCACCACCCCGACGAATGTATATTGGAAGGTTTGTTCCCGATCGCGGCAGAGAAATTTCTGAAAATACTGGGCTTAACGAACTGGGCCCGTTTGCAGTGATCAGTGATGCAACCCCTATTGAAGATGAGAGTTAGAGAACTTTAGGGATATTCCGTCGACCGCCACACCAAAAGCCGGGAAAATCCAATTTCCCGCCTAACGATCCAGAGAGACTGTAATTAACCGGTATAGCTTGGGCCGAGTGAAATGACCGTTTCGGCCTAGTATATTGCAAGGGGCAACGTACCCAAGACAGGTTATGGTGAACATGAGATTGCTTTTTTGGCGCGAGTACTTTACTATAACGGGGCCGGATAAACGATTGACATGAGTGGCCAGCTTATCAGTCCGATTGCTGGATCCATATCGTTGTTTGGTGAGGAGTCGAGAGCCTAGGCATCTCACGAACACTCATGAGTGTGTACGTGGAGATATGCTTCCAAACATCATGAGGAAGTACCCAAATTGGCGGTTGAACCCGACCTGTTACGTTTGGCGGTTCAGACCGGAAAATTCCCTCCCGGCTACATGATGAACCAAGAGAGAATTTGAATTCCTGAGCCTAACACGACCGCGCCAAGGGGTCCAAGGCTATAACAGGATAGCACGTCCGACCCTGCGATTCATAAAACCGTAGTGCGGATGGCGGGTCAGAGATAGTCCAGCAGTTGACGCAGGTCGACAAGGGGCTTTGGGCAGCGCTCACTCCAGATTACTCTCCAAAATTGCCGAGCTGGGGGTTCCGTGCTTTTACCTTTTCTATCAAGGTAATTTGGGGAAAGGTCCAATGGATTTTCGGTCTGGGGACGAAGAATGCCGAGCGGCCGGGCCGCTTCTTCTCGAATGAGACTATCCGTAAGGAAGTACTTGATGTCACCCCGATGGGTGCTCCTCAAGCGGCCTGGCTCCCGGGTGAACGGGAATGCTCGCCCTAAAGATACGTACTCACAGCGACCGCAATCGCGCTTCTGGTCTCCCGATCCCAAGTTCAGCAGTTAAGAGCGCAGTTATTATAGTGCCTAGAACGGAGGATCTGGAAGGCCGAGCCTATCAGGTGAAACCTGGAACTTGTCACCGATCTTATGTACCATGGACCAGCCGGGTCGTATCATGGTCCCGAGCGACGGGCCTATGTTGATCGGCCTCTCTTTTGATGTGAAGAACGAGAATGGCCGGAAATGTAACTCTTTCATCCACGAGAATCGGCCCTCCAAATGCGGTCAAACAACGCATGAAGCGGGGCCCCTCCATATGAACCGCCGTCTAATAGAGACGTCCATCCAAAACTTGCGAACCTTCTCGGGGCCCTTAAAGCTTTGCCTTCGAAGCAACGCTGGAGGGGTCGTCCTTTGGGAGCCCGACCGTCGCTTCGAGAAAACTGCTTTCAGGGGTCGGTGAATCCAGTCCGTCTCCTGCCGGTTGGGATGGGATTAACCGTTAATTCGGTAAATTGCTGTTGGCTATCGGGATCAAACCACGACCCCGAGGCCCGATCTTGGACATTGTTTACGGGGCGTCACCTGAGCCAACTTGGACCCCAGAATATCAGCCCCCATCTGGCCATTGTCCCGGCGGGGGGAATATGATGGACGGTATTATCCGCGGGAACACAGCTATTTTCCTCCATGGGACCAGGGTTTTTTCCCTCCGGTATTGCCCTGTAAGACCCGCTCGCCCATTTTACTTCAATAGTCTCCGAGAACTGGCCCCGATCCACGAGCGAGGGAATCTTGTTCTGAGCCCCCCTCAAATATTCAGCCCCCAGGGGGTCCGAGCACATTTGTTGATAACCATTGACAATAGGTCGTACTCGGCCTCATTTGTTGGTCGGGTTTTGAAATGAATACATCAGGGCAATAAACTTTGGGAATCCGCCTCAGGGGCTCGGCCCGTCAAACGACGACTCCTCTCTCTCCGCACCCCTTTTGGCTTAACTCGACCCAATCTGTAGGCCACGTCACCACTTCGGCCTCGGGATCCTGTTAACCTCGGTCCGGTTGGTTTATCCCGGGGCCGGTGGCAATTCGACCAGAAAAACTGCCTAGGAGGCTTG